>PVKA01052481.1:0-11696 GCA_004027165.1 Ctenomys sociabilis
TTTTCTTCTGGATGGTTAACAACCTAAGATCACAAGTCAGAGTTGGAGAAATAGAAGAGCCACAAGGCCAGCCAACATTTTGGCCCTAGCCTTTCAAGGTCAGCGAAGACTCAGGACATAGGAGAACCTGTACTGCAACATCATGAAACTCAGGTGAGCTCCAAATTTTCTGAACAAGGAGATTATGGAGCCACAGAGGGAAGAGATCGAAGTTCTAAAGTGTGCCTGGGGAGAGTCACATGAAAAGAAAACTTTCTCTCAAGCTCTCACAGAGAGCAATCTGGTCAAGCATTGGCCGTGACTCATCCACATGGATGACACAGACAAAGGAACTACAGAATAATGTACAGGACTACAAGATAAACCCTGAGAGGACTTCAATGACCACATAGGAAATATAAAGTTCTTGTGTGGGTATATAAGTCTTGATCTACCTAGGTCTTAACCACCCAGCAGAAAAGTATAAAAATGAAGTATACATCGTGAGCCCATAATATTAAGCTGAGCTGTAAATGGCTATGGTTGACAATTTCTTTGAATAACTCACTATGGTTGTAGAATGGTGAACTGTGTTGGATTGTGGTGTCGAGTTCAAGCATCTAAGGTAGTTCAATGTCAATGGAGTGCCCACTTTTGACAGGTGTAGACAAAGGAAGGGTTGTAGAAAGAAAAAATCATCATGTGTGTGTATAGACAGTACAGTTGGGATAGATAACGCTGTGCTTCTACATAATTCTGGGAGAGGCAAGATCTGCACTAATGGTGGTTGGACAGGATATTATGTCGGCTTTTAGTACTATGGTCATCCACTAGGTAAATAATTATTGAATTTTTGATATAATTCAGGTATAAAAAAATAAGATAAGTAAGCAACTACACTCTTAATTCACTGATAAGAGATACCTGCTAAAATAATATCTGTAAATATAATATCATCTATGCACCTTGTACAATACCAAAACATTATGAAAACAGTTTGCAATGTATTAATTCATCGAATATGTATGGTTAAGGTGTCTTGAAATTGTCTGATTGACATTTGTATTTTAATAAAATAAAAATAAATGAAAAAAAAATAAAACATTACCTAGAGTACGATTATGCTGTTAGCGTTTTAACTTTTGCCCCTATGAGGAAGAAACACAGTCATGAGGCCGCAGCCAAGCGTGCTAATCATCGTGCCCTTGTCTGTTTCTGTTGATCTATTTTCATTGTAAATCTGAGTAAGTGGAAAAGAATGAAAAGAAAGCTTGCTTTATCCTTAAGTATAGATTTCAGCCTATGGAAAATTCAGTGATAACTATACTTAAAAAGAAATATGCCAGGGGCCAGTAAGATAGCTCAGCAGACTAAGCACCAGCTTAGGCAAGTGCAGGGAGCCTGGGTTAGATCCCCGACACTGCATGCCACTATGGCCCAACACCCTTCCTTGGGGTGTGCTGAGTTGGCCACTGAGACCAGGCATGGTGGCACATGCCTGTAATCCCAGTGCTGGGGAGGCTGAAACAGGAGGATCGCTAAGAGTCTGAGCCGAGTAGTCAGACCCTGAACAAAATACATTAAATTTAAAAAAAGAAAAAAATGAAGCCTAGTGATATTGTTTTCCATACTCCCAGAAAACAAATGCAATGCTTTTGTTGAAGGCTTGAAATTTTCCTAACCTAAGGCTTTGCATCTTCTTCAAGAAACAAAATATATCACATGTCCACAGAATAGAATATTATTTGACAATACAAATAAGTTAGTTATTAAAACAGGAATAAGGTGTATGAATCTGAAATGGATTTGCTAAAAGAAGCCAGTGAATAAAGGACTACAGAGGGGCTGGGGAGATAGATCAGCAGTCTACGAGTCTGTCTGGCAAGCACAGGGACTGCATGCCATGCTGGCCCGGAACCCTGGGCACATTGTGCCGGCCACCAAAGCCTGGTGTGGCAGTACATGCCTATAATCCCAGTGCTAGGGAGGCTGAGACAGGAGCACCAGTAGGAGTCTGAGCTACATAGCGAGACCCGGTGCTAAACACACAAAAGATTTTATTTTATGCAGATGATCCAAATTTCTCATTAATATTAATTGCAAAAAGTTCTAAAAATACTTCACCCAAAGGAAGTAAGGCCTAGCTTCCAGTTCTTAAGGCCTCTGTGCACCCATCTCCCTTCCTCTGCATCCGGCTTGAGGAAGTAGGAGTCAAAGCAATATCCCCATGGTGAAGCACTGGCAACCTCAGCTAAAGCAGAGGTGAAGTGCTAACATTCACAATGATGGCTCTTAACAAGACAAATGGCTTTAATACGACAAGCATGGACCTCGCCTTGGTGGGCTTCTTCTCTTGAGGACGCACCTTCAGTATAATTAGGGGAACAATACGAAGGAAATCCCAACGGTTAGACATTCTGAGAAGCAGCTGATCAGCACTCCTCCAAGGCTGCCAAAAGCAAGAGAAGCCTGAGAACATTCCCCAGCCAAGAATAACCTGAGGCCACGTGAGGATCCACGGAATGTGGCACCCCAGGTGAGCCTCGGGGAAGACTCTCAGAAGTGAGCATCATTTTACTTATTTCTATCAACGAAGTCAGTCAAAGTCTGGTGATCACTAGGACACGAGCAGCTTACCGCAAGCTCGCAATTCCCCGCCCAGATGCGGGTCTCACTCAGCTTCCAGCGCACAACCCACCAGGTGATTTAGCAATCAGCTGCTAGGATCACAAACTTTACTTAACTATGGACAGAAAAAAGCATGTAAGAGTGGTGTGTGTAGCAGCTCAACAAAGGGACCAAGGGAACTTCTACTCAGGAAAGTAGATATTGGATAATAAGTGTGTAGATATCTTTTCAGAATCATCAGATTCAGAGAGTAGGTTAGCATTGATATCCAAGGAGCAGCAAAAACTTTTGCAGTTGTTAAAATTAGAATAAATGATAGATATTAAATGCAGGCCTGGGCTGCATTCAACTCATAATGATTTTGCCTAGTTACCAGATCCAAACATAGATCATTTGCTCAGTTTCCCAGTTAATAATTTGATTAGATAAGGTTAGAATAGCAGAACTCTTATACTGATTGGTTGGTTTGGGAGGAAAGCCTATTGCAGTAAGAAAAGTTGTATGAAATCCTCCAAAACTCTTCAGTAAGTCTAGGAAGTCTAGCAGCAACAGTACTTCCACACATGGGTGGGGGAGACAGCTCAGAAGCGTAAGCGCCTGTTTAGCAAGAGAAATGTCTTGGGTTCCATTCCCAGCATAGCATACCCTCCTCGCCCCAGGCCATACCAGCCACTAAAACCGAGCCTGCAATCCGAGTGCTGGAGAGGCTGAGACAGGAAGATTACTGCAAGTCTGAGCTGCATAGGGAGACCCTGTACCAAATAAATAAATAAATAAACCCCCCCAATTTTTTTCTACACATTGCTTCTCTTGTGATAGAGGAACTCAAAACCTCTCCCTATGTAACAACTATAGAACTGAACAATATGTTGAAAATCAATAAATTTAGTACTATAAACGTTAAGAAAAGTGATGTAACAGTTTATACAATGACAATTATTAATTTTCTATCAAAAGTAGTATTATTTAGATAATATTGATCAACGCAAATTGTTCAACAAAAGCAATAGAGAAAAAGTCAAAGAAATGGGAGCTGGAGACCTGGGGGCAGGACCCTGTGCATGATTGCATGCAGGATAGGGACATCAACTATAAGAAAAGAGAAAGAGGAACAGAAGCATAGAGGAAAGCTTTTTAGAAACACCAATCATGGTGCAGACATTAATCAATCAGGAGCCTAAAAAAATTACATATGAAAACTACAGAGATCTCTACATACACTTCAAAAGTCAAACCATTAGAAAAATGCAGAAAGCCCTAAAAGCGGAAAGATGAAAACTGTACATCACATAGACAACAATTCATCTGATTTATCAGAATAGATGAAGTATAAAGGTAGTCCAAGAGTAACTGTTAAAAAAAAAATCTCAGTTGAAGAATTTCATATCCAGAAAAGTGCTCATTCAAAACTGTTGGCTGCTAGGAGATATTTTCCACTGAGCATTAATTGAAAAATAAGTCAGTATCAAACTGAATTTCCAAGAAATAACACAGGCAATTCCATCGGTGCAAGGGAAAACTCCAAGTAGTAGCCTAGACGTGAAAAAGTAGGAGAAAAGAAGCAGAAAGTGTAAATATGTGAGAAAAAGGCCCCTTTAAATATATCTTTTCTCATTTTAAAAGCTATAAATTCATGTAATGTATTAGTGTTATTAGTCTGTTGTACGTGTATGTTTACAATCTGCATAGATACATCAGACAATTACAGCACAAAGAATGGTTTGAAAAACTGAAATTCATTCAAGTTCCATTTTTTAACCAGAATAAAAACTAGCTTTAAAACTAATTTTAGGGTCTGGGAAGATGGCTCAGTAGAATAAGCACTTCCCTGACAAGCACATGGGTCTGTGTTAATCCCCTGTTCCGCCAAAACAAACAACCCCCCCACAAAAAAAAACTAATTTTAAAAGCTCAACATTTAAGAAAATAACTAAAAATACAATGAATAAAAATCAAGAGGTATATCTATGGTACATAGAATATCAAAACAGATAGCAAGAAGAGAGAATCAGATTATGGAATAGAGAATTAAAATTACATAATTAAAATTGTACATTAAAATAGTCATAAGAAAATTAAGTATAAGTGCACTCAACACACCAGAAACATAGCAGAGATTATCAAAGTGAATTTCTAAAGTACATCTATGTATTTCTATAAGATTCATGCTTCAGATTCAAAGTAGACACAAGGCCACTGAGAGTAACTGCATAAGAGACGAGACCGGAAGAGAGGAGGCACGACGATGTTAGCGCTGCACAGTGCACCTCTGTAGAAACTGCGACTTGAAATAAACAGCAACATTTCATAAGCATGAAAACGTCTGTATATCTGCGAGCTATTTAGAATTCCAGAAGCTTTGTTTTCAGCAAGTGAAAAGCCAGTATTTTCAGCATTTCTTTAAAAGACTTGCTTTCTTCCAGTTAAAATGTTTAGACTCTTTGTCAATGATAAGATGGCAGACTGTGTTTGAAGTCCTTTCTGTGTCTTCTAGTATATTCTGATGACTCTCAGGTCTTTGTTTGGGGATTTGGACGATGCCAAACTCTCTACCACAATAGTATAATTTCAAATCAAAGCCTGTGATGCTTCCTGCTTTGGCTTTGTTGCTGAGGATTGTTATTGCTGTTCTAAGCTTGTTCTGGTTGCAAATGAATTCTACAAATGTCTTTTCTGCTGGTGTGAGGTACACTAATAATAATTTGATTAGGGTTACATTAAATTTATATAAAAATTTGGGGGTGTGGCCATTTCCACCGTATTGGTTACTCCCATGAGTAAGGATTTTCTTCCATTTTCTGATATACTCGTTAATCTCTTTTTTCAGGGTAGCTTAGTTTTCCACACAAAGATTTGTACATCTTTGTTATACTGAATTCTAAATACTTCATTTTTTGCAGTGCTACTGTGAAATATGTGGCTCTCCTATTTTCCCTTTCAGAGAGTTTATTTGTGTAGAAGGATACTATTGATTTTTGAGTGTGGACTTTGTATCCACTGAGGCAACTAAATTTGGTATTAAATCTAGAAATATTTGTGTGGAATTTTAGGGCCCTTGATTATTAGTGGAACACTCTACCTAGTGTCAGAGGATCTTATGTCCTTTTTAAGTTCACAGGAATTTGTAAGACAGAGTTCAGTTCTCTGTGTTCTAGGGTCTCATTTACCTTTTTCTCGTTGCTGGGACAAATACCCAACACCCAAAACGAAGAAAGGAAAGGTGTGTTTATCTCACAGTTACTGGAGGGTTCAGTCCATACTCGGGGGGCCCCAAGGCAGAGGGGCGCAGGGCAGAGGGCAGCCTTCATGGCAATGAGAAAGAGCAAGAGCAAAATGGAGAGTAGCGGTGACAATGGCTACAGAGAGCAAGTCCGTTTCCCTCATGTCGCTTTCAGGCCAAGCAACCACCCCAGGCTGGGCGCAGTCTTCACACCATAATCCCAGCAGCCCTCACACCCACAATTCAGTGGACCATAAATTAATCACAAAGTCTAGAAGTCCACCCCTGAGTGCATGAGGCTTTGGGGGAACAATTACACATATACCATGACATCTAGTATCAACTAGAGTCTAATTCCTAAAATATCTAATAACTGAAAATTGATTAAAATGACACAAAATATATTTCCCAGTGACAAGATGTCTAAATTTAAAAACCACAGACAAAAATAAGGGAAATCGCCAAATATTTGCATTTTGGTAAAATAGTCTACATACTAGGAATAAAAAATGTTCCAAATAATTAAAGACCTTTAACAGGATGGTTATTCTCATCTATTCAAAATATGCTAGAGTTCCTAGGTGGTGATATTAGGAAAGAAAAATAAATAAAATCATCCAAATTCAAAAGAAATAAGACAATATTTTGCCTCATCCATAAAGCACAGAAGAATTCAGAAAAGAAATTGGAAAGCATGTTAAAGAAAGGAAAATAAAGATAAAATGTCCACAAAAGTGCTGACTTACTGCTAGATAACACATAGAAAGATGTTTCTCAACTTTGAATGCACCAGAAAAAAATATTTTAAAATCAATCATCTCATTTTCCATCATATATATATATATATATATATATATATATATATGACAGACCAACCTAAATGAAAGCAACCAAACCAACCAAGGGCATAATATAATAAAATTTAGTAACATAGAGGAAAAATGCCTGAGAAAATTAATGAAAACAAAAATTTGTGGTTTGAAAATTTTGATACATTAACAAAGCATTAAGTAATCTGAATAAGCACAGGTAAAGAGACAAAGGAGTGAAGTGCTACTAAAATCAGGAACAGACAAAACATTATCTCTAACTCTTCAAAACTAAAACTATAAGGGAATATTCAGAGCAATAATATGCCTATGAATTGAATGAGTTAATTAAATGGATTGATTCCTACAATGGAAATATTACTCAAAGCAATGCGAGAATAAGATAGAATATTAAATTACTAATTAATTATCTTCTGACACAGAAAAGTCAAGCCTAGATAATTACACTGGTAAAGATTTTAGGTATTGCAAAAATATGCAGTAATTCCTCACAAGTCTTCAGAAAATAAAGTACATAACCCAGTTTATATCCTCAGGCCAAAACCATTTTGCTATCTAGACAGAATGTTAAACAATAATAAATGAAATATATAATAGTTCTCCAAATATTTTGTAAATATTCTTTTTGAAATATTAGCAATCTATAAAAATATATAAAAAACTGTTATTCACCATCATTTCTTGGTACATATATAACAATACACAATTATATTGACAACCAAACAAACCAGTTTACATGTGATGTTGATGAAATAAGGGAAAAGATGCAAGATCATGGAAATATGTACAGATAAAACAACGGAAAACTTCAATATGCATTTTGATAAAATATTCTACCTACTTGGAATGAAATTTTTAAATAATTAAATATCTTTAACAGGATGTTTATTCTCATCTATTCAAAATATGCTAGAGTTTCTAGGTAGTGATATTAGGAAAGAAAAATAAACAAAAACAACCAAATTCAAAAGAAATAATTTAAACTGCATTTATTCACATGTTATGTAATCCTTGATGAGAAAACCCCTGAGGAATCTACACACACACACACACACACACATACACACACACACACACTCTCTCTCTCTCTACTAAAACTAAGAGAAAGATTTAGTATGGTCATATATTATGGAAGCAGTAATCAATTGTATTTTGATAAACTCAAAATGAAAATTCTAGAAACAGTTTTTAGAAACTCCATTGACAAAAGCAACAAGTAAGACACAGTAAATTTAACTGAAGAAATGCAATATTTGCACAATAGAAACTACAAAGGATTTCTCGGAGAAATTTATAATGATCTACATAAATTTATAAGAATTCCTTGTTAATGAATTGAAAGATTCAATAGTTTTTATTCTGGAAACTCTTGATCTCTAAACTACCCAAATCTCCAAGAACATGTCTTAAGAATTTTTAATAGAAATAGATAAACTGTTCATTGTGTTTTAAAAATCCAACATAAATTTTAAAATGAATCAAGCTGGAGGACATAGTCTGTTTTCTAAATTCGGTAACAAGCTACAAAAGTAAAGATAATATTATTATATTGGATCAGTAGACATAGAATTAATAGACAAAAATTGAAATTTAGACAAGCACACTTAGATTTCATTGCTATAATTTTTTCAAAGAATCAGTAGCCAGTTCTATGGGGACAGGATGGTAATTTCAAGTGATCCTGGAATGATTATGTAATGTCACAGCTCACACAGTCCAGAAATAATTTACATGGGATGTGCATGCAAATACAATAGCAAATATTCCTAAATTTCTCAGAGAAAACCTAGACCACAGTGTGATCCAGGAGAAACTCACATGTTGAAATTAACTTCATGCACATCAAAGACTTATGTTTCAAAGCATATTCTTCATAAGAGGAAGACAAGCCATATTTGTGTTGTGTACCTGAAACAAGATTTGTATCTAGAAAATATAAGTGACTTTTGAACCCCATATTTGGAAGACAATAGTTCTAACTAAATAATATGCTAAAAAGTTTAGTAGATAATTTGCCACAAAATATTATGAATGCATAATATACCAAAGAAAGATTCACAATATTTTCAGTAATTAAACAAGTACAACTGAAAAATAATGAAGTGCATTATGCAAAAATTATGGACGGTAGTTTAAAAGGCATAAAACAAGTATTAGCAAAAATGTAAAAAAAAAAAATAGAAGCTTTTGTATGTTGCTATTGTGAATAAAAATGGCCTTTACTTTGGAAAATAACTTAGCAGTTTCAAAGAAAGGAAGGATGAAGGAGAGAAGGAGGAAGGAAGGAAGGAGGGAGGGAGGAAGGGAAAGAAGGACAGAAAGAGGAATGGAGGGAGAGAAGGAGACAGAACAATGTGCATCTTCCGTATGGCTCTTTCTTTCCACCCCTAGGTGTTTATTCATGGAAAAGAAAAGCATCTGTGCCCTGAAAGATGTGCGCGTCATTGTTCATATAGCATCATTCTTAACAGCAACAAACTGGGAACAGCCCAAGTGTGTGTGAGCCGGTGACTGAGCCAACAAAGCGTGTTCTACTTACGCCACATTTCCCAGATGCAAGTCACTGCACATTGCATGACTACACTTAGATGAAACCTCCTGAACTGGCAATAGTACAAATATTAAACAATCGTGTAGGCTCAGTTGTGGAATCAGTGTAGGCACTACTGGATTAACAAGTCCTTCCAATATTTTAATTAATCATTTCATGTCAAGTGGTGATTTGTATGTGTTGTGATTTCTGCCTTATTTGCCTAAGTTCTGCTTTCAGCACAGTAGTCACTCTGAGACAGCCCTGGCAGGAGGCCAAGGGAGTAGGGTGTTAGCTTCGCTGGAGGTGGTGAAAGCCAAATGCATGAATGGAAGGAATTTATTTTTCACAGGTCCCAGAAGAATTAAAGGCAGCAATTGGAGACTTCCAGGAAGCTTAGAGGTCGCAGCCCTAGTAGAAGAAGATAGGAGAGGCCAGAGGGGAGTCAGGAGAGGATGGACAGAGAGCAGGCCTGTGGATTGTGCCTTCATTAAAGTCCTGTCCTTTGTCCCCTGTACCTTGGAGGTTGTAGGTTGATTAGCCTAAAGGAAACATTCAGGAAATCAGGAACTTGTTGATCAGAATTTGACGTTGTATCAGGGTCAGCATGTGGGAATGCATATGCTCAAGACCCTATAGGGAAAGAGGCAGGATCTCAAGCAGTGATAGGGGAGATAGGTTTTAACTAGGCCTGAACAGTTCAGCCCTAAATACCAGTGCTGCAACTAGAACTCTGTTCAACACCTGTGACAAAGCCTGGTGGCGGCTGTCCATGGAGTTGGCTTTCCATCACTGTGCATTAAGTCTTACACCTTGTTGAGTGACAAGTCTAATTAATTGCTGTTCATGATCCACAGCTGCCAGATATTGCCTTTCCTATGAATCAACAGTTAATAAAATTTGCAAGTCTTGCAGAGAGGTCATGAGTCTGAAAAGCTCTGTAATTTTCGCTTCATCTTCCCCTGTGTGAAATATGGGTAACTTGAAAACTCCTGCTCATTTTCATCATTCTTTACCTTTTTTAATTGAATGAACTTTTATTAAGCATAATCAGGAAATCTTGCAATGCATTTGGCAAAAAGTACATCTTTATTACTGAACGGCTGTGTAGGAGATTTAAAATTAGAACTGAAAGAGAAAGCTAACCTGATGTCATTGTATCTGGCAGCCTGAGTAAAGAAAAGTAGCTATCAACGCCCTCATTGTACATTGAAGGAAGTGAAGCCTGGGAGGTTTATGTGACCTTAGGGTCACAAAGCTAGGGGGGCAAAGGCAAGATAATCCTGGGCTAAAACTGTTTCCAACAAAAGAACCTTTAAAACAGGAGAGGAGGTAGATTGGAGACGAGGGGCATCCAGAACAGAGGAGAATTGACCTCTGCTCTTGGCTTGATGATAGGTGGCATGCACTGAAAATCTTAGGAGGAAAAATGAATCCAGCTTACAAGCAGTGGCTAAGGGAAAGACTCGTGGCCCCAAGCAAGGATGTAGTCAGGTTGATGTCCTGCTTTAAGCCATATGTGGCCTCTGTCAACAACATCATGCTGGGCTTCCAAATAATGAGAGCTGAGATCATAAAGGGGTTTGTTACAAGAACATAGTTTATGATTATTCAATGTGTGACAAACACTGCATATATGGATTTGTTCTTTTTTCTCCTCTGCATTATCTATGAGTAAAGCATTTTTTCTCAGTGTTTTCCATTCCTACACTCATAGATCGGACCATCTAGAAATGTGGAAGCAAGGAACCTTGCATACACACAGCATTCTGCATGAAGACTGATTAGAAAGGGACAGAAAAGGGGAAGGGCTTGGACAGACTGTGCTCCTTTATGCTCTGATTTGGCCTCCTTGTCTCTGCATGACCTTGAAAACATCAATGTTATATCCATTTTGATTATCTGTTAGAGCTTTTGTGAAGGTAAGTGAAAAAATATGAAAGGAAAATGAACATTATATTCAAAATGAAAATGAATTCTAAGTGGAGAACGTGGAAAAGAATGAAGAGCTAGATATGTCTTCCCCACTGAAGGCTTTGGCAGAATCTTAATGATAATAGTAGAAGAGTCTCTTGTTGTGGACATCTGTACGTATATCATCTATATCTGTATTATATAATGTATGTCATTTATGAATCTGGCCTCAAAATGTCAGGCATGGCTTGTTTCACTCACAAATAAGAACTACACTCAGCAAGCTCTGCTTGCTCCACACCCTAGTGAATATGCAGCGTGTGCATTCCAGTATCAAGGCCTATTTCTTCCTCTCTAAGGAATAGATGGCAGTTTGGTGAAGTATCTGCTGATGATGTAGAAACCCAAACGCTATTCATTCCAAAAGAAGTTCATGCATAGCCTTTAGGGATGTAAGCTCTACATTACACTGTGTACAATTCTTTTCTGCCACTTAGGAATGAACTGTACCCTAAATAAGAAGTTTAACTTTCTCAAATCAATAAAACAGGCATGGTAATAAAATTCCAAGCAGTTACGGTTTAGCACAATGTAT
>PVKA01052482.1:0-11693 GCA_004027165.1 Ctenomys sociabilis
ACAGTCTAAAGATTCTGGTTTGTAAGATGAAAATTCAGGTACCAGAGTATCCTTACAACCTTCTTATTTATTTAATTATTAAATTTTTATATTTTAAGTATCCCAAGTTAAGAGATAGTTGAAGGAAAAATTTTTAAGTTTTTTGTTTTAGATTTTATTTGGTCTCATTTAATACAAAAAGGCATGTAATGGTATATACCCAAACTGTATATACTTATCTTAGAAGACAAAATGATTCATTTTCTGAGTCAAAGTTTATAAAAAAATTCCTCTAAAGTGCCTTGCACTCCTGTCTTGGCCTCAGAGCCTGACAACACCTCCAGGAACAGTGGACATTTCCAGTGATTTATTGAAGTCTTGCATAGCAGCTTCTCATTCCCTTGGAATCCTACCTTGTCAGACTATGGTCATTCCCCCATAACACTTTGACTGCGATTATAACAAATATAACAATATTGCTGATGAGGATCATGGCTATAGGCATGATGAGTGACCATAAAAATGAAGGTGTTATTAGACTATTGCTATTTGATGTTGCCAGCCAGCATCTGTGGAGAAAAGAGAAATTATTTTCAGCAGACAATAAAGGCATGAACACTGGTTCCCTTTGCCATTAACAATATTAATATTAATATTCCCTTTGCATAACAATATTAAGAATGGCAATCATGCAACTGAAATACTTGCTAATGGCCTGAATCTCTTGACATCTTATACATTTGAGGTTTTCATGAATTCAACTCACTACAAAAGCGAAATGTGCTGCTTCTGCCACATTTCTCTGGGCAGAAAATGGGCTTTTGAATCAGGCAGCCCTGAATTTAAACAATCATTTCTTATCACTTATGAGATGTCTGACTTTAGCTAATTTATTTTTTATTTTATGTTACTTTAGTTTTGACTGTGGATCTGATCCAGATGGTTCAAAAAATGACACATACAAATGGTTTGAGAGAAACAACATTTTTCTCTCATGTTTGTCTCAGTCACCCAGGTTCTTATATATCCTTCCAGACTTAAGCTATGCATACATCAGCAAATGAATCATTTTTTTTTCTTGATTTTCAGTCAGACAATAACATTTGACTCATACTTCTATACCTCACTTGACATTTCTTGAAGTTCATGCTCTAGCAGTATAAAAAGCACCCTCATTTTTATAGTGGCATATTATTCCATAATTTGATGTACCAAAACTTATTGAAACAGCTTCTTATTGGTGGGCAATTAAAACTTTTTAATGTTTAAAAAGTGAGAAAATTCTCCTCAACTCATTAGCTCTTTCCTTTTGAATAAGTTCATTCCCTTTTCCTAGGAGAGAGTGGGTATATATCTCTGATACACTTCTTTATTTTTTCTTTCTTCTTCCAATTTTACAGGCCTGTTCTGGTACTATGAATAATTGGTTGGAAAACAACACCATATATTACAATATATAGTGCAAAAATTAATATTACTTTTTTAATTAAATTCTGTATCACTTGTAATTTTTAAGACTGTTCTATACTGTTTAAAAATAAATAAATACATAAACATGAGGGAATTATTTACCTTAATCATACCTGTTATTATTTTATTCTGTTTTACTTTTGGCAGTGCAGGTTGTGGTGGTTTATTGTTGTTCTTCCCATATGGAGTGAGAACAATGTCCCTACCTTGTGGCATTGGTAAAGCAATTCATTCATTCGATAAATATTTATACCATCTATCCAAACTTTAAGATTCTACATTAGACACCAAGGATCTAGGCATGCAGTTAATATCTATAATTTCAGTTACTGGGCAGGCTAAGGCAGATGGATCACAAGTTCAAGGTGATCTTGGGAAATTAATGACACCCTTTTCCAAAACAAATCAAATAGCCTATACACTGTTTTAATAAATAAAATATGGTATCTATTTATAGTGGAATACTACTCAGCTATAAAGAATAACAATGTTGAGACTTGTGGGAAAATGGATACAAATGGAAAATATAATATTGCATGAAATAAATCAGGCTCACAACCTTAATTACTATATGCTACCTTTCTTCTAGAGTGAAGCATAGTACAAGCAAAGAAAATGATATATAATTGATAGAAAGGAACAAGGAGACATGTACTAATAATTTTTTTTTAAAAGAAAGATAAGCTATCTTCCCAGAAAATAAAGGGCTGGGATGTGGCTCATGGAAAATCCCTGTATTTATTAGCCACTATTTCCCAGAACAAAGAACTCTTAAGTCCCTACTATTTTATACACCAAGGTATTAACAGCAAAACAAAACAAAAAAAATCCTAAACTTACTGATTTGTAGTCTAGCGCATAGATAAAACAACACAAATAAAGTATATGTCAGATAATGGTGAATGTATATATGGAAAAAACATGGTTAATGATAGTAGAAATTGTTATATAAATGTGTATGTGGATGGTTGTTTCACTTCAAACTTAGTGATCAGGAAAAACCTCATGAAAAAATTAATACATGAGCAAAGAAGGAATGAGGAGAAAGGTAGCAATTACATTAAGCACAAAGGCAGAGGTTATATCATGTACAATGACACTGAGGTGAGAGCTTAAGAAGCAACAAAGAGGCTAGTGAGGCTGAAACAGAGTAAGTGTATGGGATTTATGGAAAGATGCCCATTGCTCATACACTGGATGAGATACAGAGACATAGCATTATCTATCTTCAGATTAAAACTATTATGCCAGGTACAGTGATGAGAAAAAGGTGTGAGAAAAAATAGGAAATCATTTAGGAGTTTCCACAATCATCATCTGGATGGCTTATACCAAGGAAAGGAGATGTTAAAAAATTAGTCTAAATATTTTTAAAAATAAAGAAAAAAGGGCTGGAGAGATGGCTCATTGTAATAAGCACTTCCCTGGCAAGTGCAAGGGCCTGAGTTCAATCCCCAGTTCCGCCAAAAGAAAAAAAAACAAGAGATTCATTAATGTAAGATGTAGCAGAAATAAGGATGATTCCAAAACCTTTGATCTGAATACCCAAAAGGAGGGAATTATTGTTAACTGAGTTGAGAAGATGTCTGGTATATGCTTGGTACTCAATTACTATTTATTTTTCTCTTTGAGGAAACACCATTATTATAAATGCTGAGGATTTCAAAGTTATTTCATATTGGTATGTTATCATTTAAATCACTATTAGAAATTGCATGTCACCAAAATGTAATTTTAACCACATCAATATTATTAACTTGGGAAGAAACTGAAATGACCTTCAAATCTCTGTAATAAATTAAAAAATGAAAAGACATTCTTGCCTTTAACAGATATAAAAGATCCAACTCTCATTAAAGCAATGACAATAAGCAAAGTTTATCTTCAAGACTTCTAACCTCTTTTTCCTTTCATCTGCAGCTGGAAGACAGTCTTCCAGTCTCACCTCACAACGCTTTGTCTAAGAATTTAATCAAATCCTGATAAAAACTGCTTTCAAATTTCTGAAAGTCTCTTTTGTGACTAAGCAAGTGGATGGCAAAATTTTTCAAATAAAAAGATCACACTTCCTACCAGAATGCTTTCAGAAACAGAGTTTGAAAAGAACAAGTAAAGACAGTGAGAAAAAGGACAATCCAACTATATTAGATAAATGTAGATTTCTCTAACATTAAAAATTAGTCAAATATTTATATGAGTCTGGAGCTATTTATATTTTAAAGATAAAGTTATAAAGATTATTATATGTGGTATAGAATGTGTGTGTGCACGAGAAAATCAGATTCAGAGTCAGAGTCAGAGTCAGAGTCAGAGTCAGAGTCAGAGTCAGAGTCAGACTCCCTTCTGACCTCATACAAATGACGAAGCCCAAAAAGCACATAAACTTGGGTATAGACTTCCTTCAGGGATAGTGCACTAGGATTGGATCCTCACTCCCTCTGTCCTTTGCACTACTTGAAAAAGGAAGTAGTGGTGTTAAATTTGCTTATGTGATATATATTATGAGTAGTTTGGATGTCCCCCAAAGTTTTATGTGCTCATAGGTGGGGATTTTCGAAGGCAGCATCAGTGGATTAGTTAACATATGAATTTATATCTAAATGTAGTCTTGAAAGGTGAAGACTTTCAATAGTAGTTGAGGCAGTGGTGGTGTGGCCTAGGAGGTTGTAACTCCATCCTTCATCTCTTGATTTCTCTTTGCTTCCTGCTTCCATGCCAGGAGCCCTTTCTCTGCTGCCATGCCCTTCTGTTGCTGCCTGGCTCCTTCTGCCTTGGAGCCAGGCGACTATAGACAAAAACTTCTCACAAGCTGTGAGCCAAAACAAACCTGTCTTCCATTAAATTGTGTCAGATATTATGTTTTAGCCATGAAGAAAGTAACCAAGGCATCAACCCATTGCTTTATTATTTTGAATTGAATGATTCAAGCTTTGAGAAATATAACTTTGAGGAAGACTATGGACCCTACAGTAACATTAACCATTTTAGTTATGGAGTGAGGTTTCTAGTGATAAGACTGAAAGTCATAGGATTGATATTCATTTAAAAAAAATCTAAGAACCTGAAGTCCATAGAGCATCATAAGTGAACCATGGGAATCATCTTATGTAACTACATTGAATATGTATTATTTGAGTACATATTCAATATATGTATTGAAATGTCCACTACTAAGTATGACATATAGTATTAATTGGAGTCACCATCACTTAATATTTACAGTGTTTTGTCAAAAAAAAAGGAAATTTTAAAATATGTAAATTTAGGTTTTGATAGCAGGGTGATACTTGCTTTCAGAATGAATTTCCACTTTAAAATTCATTTAGGAGTTTAAAGAATTGTGGCAATATATCCTTTCTAAATTTCTTGTAGAATTCAGCAATGAAGCCATCAGGACTGTGTTTTTCTTTGTTGGTAAGTTTTTAGTTATATTGTCAATTTCATTGAATGCTATTAGGTTATTTAGAATTTTTATATCTTTATGATTCAGCTTTAGTAATTCATATGTATCTAGGAATCTTTACATTTGTTTTCCATCTAACAGGCTTTTGAAGTAGGTATTCATGATCTTTTAGGTTTCTGCAGGATCTGTTGTGATTTCACCCTTTTCATTTCTAATTGTGTGAATTTGAGTCTTACTTTTTCTTGCAATCAGATTGGCTATTCGTTTATCAATGTTGCTTAGTCTTTCAAAGAATAAACCCTTTAATTCATTGATATTGAAACCAGAGAAGAACTCAACCATAAAAATACCACTACAGGACAATATTCCTCATGAACATAGAGAAAAAACTCCTCAATAAGATACTGGCAAGTAGAATGCAGCAAACCATTAGGAAGATTATACACCATGGCCAAGTATGATTCATCCCAGGAATTCAGGGATGATTCAACATATTCACATTAATAATTAATAATTGCAACATACCATATCAACACAGCCAAAGACAAAAACCATGTGATCATTTGAATAGATATTTAAAGAGCATTTATCAAAGTCTAGTATCCATTAATGATGAAATCCATACAGAAAATTAAAACTGAACACGTTAACTCACAAATCAGAAACAAGACAAGGATGTCCACTATCACTACTTCTGTTCAATAGTTATGTAAATAATAGCCAGACCAATGAGACAAGAGAAAAAAATGAATAAAGATAGAAAAAGAAGCTAAATTATCATAATACTCTACATACAAGACCCCAAAAACTCCATCAGAAGACTTCTAGATTTAAAAAGCAACTTCAGTATATAGCTGAATGCAAAGTCAGTACTCAAAAGTCACTTGTTTGTCCGTACTCTAATAATAAACTCACTAAGACAGAAATTAGTGAAACAACACCTTTCACATTAGCATAAAAAAGAAATAGCACAACAGATCTAACAAACAAAATAAAAGATCTTTGTATGGGCAATGACAGTTTTGAAAAATGAGATGTAAAGAATATCAGAAAATGGAAAGTTATCCCTTATTCTTGGATAAGTAAAAATGGCCATAGTCTGAAAATTGCTATTCAGACTGAATACAATCCCAATGAAATTACTATTAGCATACCTTGAAAAAGTAAAGAAAGCATTCATAAAATTTATTTGGTACCAGAAGGTATATAGAATAGCAGAACTAATTCTGGGCAACAAAACATGGCAGGGATATCACAATCCCTGACTTGAAGTTATAATATAGAGCTACTGTGGTAAAAATAGCATGGTACTTGAGAGCTTGTTTGGAGGTTCTAGCAGGGGAGCGCAGCTACTTGTATACCCTTGACCAAGGAACGGTCCTCCTCTATCGGGCGTTGTGGCGCATGCCTGTAATCCCAGCACTCGGGAGGCTGAGGCAGGAGGATTGTTGTGAGTTCGAGACCAGCCTGAGCTACAAAGTGAGCTTAAAGCCAGCCTGAACTGCATAGCGAGACCTGTCTCAAAAAGACAAAAAAAAAAAAATAGCATGGTACTAATAGTGGGGGGGGGGACAAGGATCAGTGGAACATATTCCAAGATGCAGAGAAAATTTCAAATGCACTCAACCATCTATCTGTGATAAAGGGGCTAAACATATTCACTGGAAGAAAGATAGCCTCTTTAATAAATGGTGCTGAAAAACCTGGCTTTCCACATGCTGAAAACTAATATTAGACCCCTGTCTCACACAATACACTAAACTAAAACTGAAATGGATCACAAATTGTAAATATTACAACAGAAACACTAAATATGCCAGGAGAGCAAATAGGTAGAACTCTTGAAGATGTGGGTGTAGAACAAACTACCTATGGAAAAAATAAAAAATTAACCACATGGGAAATATTATGAAGAATCAACAACTAGGATCACATTTTATTAAAAATGTTTTGCACATCTAAATAAATCACCAACAGAGTAAAGAGAAACTCAGAGAGGGAAAAAAATGATATCCAGCTGGCAGAAAAAAGACTAATATCTAGAATACATAAAGAACTGGGGAAAAAACAAACTATATCCTCAAATTTAAAGACCCAATTCAAGAATTGGCATCTTATAAAACTATATGTCTCAGATTAAAAAAATACAACAAATAAAAGCTGGGGAGATACCTAGGCAGTGTAAGCATCTGACTGGCAAGCACAAGGCCCCGGGTTCTATCGCCAGTGCTACATGCTGTGCCATCCCTGTGCCAGGTTGGCCACTGAGGCCAGGGGTGGCGGTGCACACCTGTACTCCCAGTGCTATGGAGGCAGAGACAAGAGGATCACTACCAGTCCAAGCTGTGTAGCGAGATCCTGTACCACCAAATAAATAAATAAATACATAAATGATTTTAAAAAGTAGAAAACAACAATAAATAAATACATGAAAATATATTCAACATCACTGATCACTGGAGAAATGCAAAATAACATAACACTGAAAATCCATATCATGCCTCTAAAACTGGCTGTTATCAAGAAATCAACCAATAACAAATGCTGGTGGGGCTGTGGGCGAAAAGTAACCATTCTATTTTGCTGGTGGGAGTGTAGAAATCAATGTGGAGATTTTCTAATAAACCAGGATTACAGGTCCCATGTTACACAACTATTCTCCTTCTTTGTATCTTACCAAAAGAATTAAAAGTATCATATCATAGCATCATATGTACACCCATGTTTCCAGAGGCAGCTTGTACTATTAAATTTTAAAAATAAACCAAGAAGACTCTTTTGGCCTGATCCACCCCAGCGTGGCCCAGTGAGTGTGTGGGAGAACATCCAGCTTCTCTGCACTGCCGGGGAGAGACCCAGAGAGCAAAACCCAGGCATCCACGTGAGTGAGACTCTCTACTGCACCCCCATGAAACTGCAACTCCCCAGAGCCCCCAGCCCCAAGCCCGCCAATCAAGGGAGAACTTCTGAGACTCTCTTGGCACCGATCCAGACCAGCCTGGACAGGTGAGTGTGTGGGAGAACTTCCGGCTTCCCCACGCTGATGGTGAGAGACCCAGAGATCAAATCTCAGGCACCCATGTGAGTGAGAATCTCAACTGCACCCCTGCGACCCTGCAACTCCCCAGAACCACTGCCACCTAAGCCCACTGATCAAATGAGAATTTTTGTGACTCTTCTGGTCCCCGATCCAGACCAGCATGGCCCAGTGAGTGTGTGGGAGAGCTTCGGCACTCCCCAGAGCTCCCTAGGCCAGGGGCACAACTGAGGGAAGCAACATGCTCACAGCAGGGCCAGAAGGGCTGTAACAAAAAAAAAAAAAAAAAAAAAAAAAAAAAGAGCTAAACACAACAGCTAGAACCAAGGCTGGCATAACTGGATAAACTCAAACTTAATAGATCAGCACCCAAATCTCATCACATGCTAAGGTTATAACTATACCAAAGCTCTACACAAAAGGTCAGAGATCAGTGCTATACAAAATGACAAAGACAAGGACAAAAATGCAATTTCAGGCCTTGAGCACACCCAGGACAAGTGCAGAAGACATTAGCTCACCTGAAATGAATGAATTAACAGAGTCAGAAGCCAAGAAACAACAGCAGAAAGGTATAGAGGAACTCAGACTAGAATTAATGCCTGAAATGAAAAAAGAAATTTCTGAATACATAGCATCTGAAGTAGTGAATAAAATCCAGAAACATATAGGGGAAACCCAGTGCCAACCCAGAACAAGTGCAGAGAACACTACTTCAACAGAAACGTTTGAATTAACAGTGTCTCAAGCAAAGAAACAACAGCAGAAAGGTAAAGAGGAACTTAGAGCAGCAATAATTTTACAAATAAAAAAAATTTTTGAAATCATAGCATCTGAAGTAAAGAATCAAATTAGGACATATTATGGAGGAAAACTAATTTGGAAAAAAACATTGCAGTAAAAGAATTAATAGCTACCTCTAAAGAAGACATTGATAAAAATATTAGAGGAGATTAGAAATATGAGGGATTCCTTGAATGAGAAATGCAGGAAAGAAATAGATCACATGAAGCAAAGTCAAAGAGATATAGAAGAACTTAAAATCTCAATCACCAGTCTACAAAAACGTTTGAGTGAAAGTTAAGACAGAGTTTCAGATTTTGAAGATTTGGGGGCAGTTAGCGAAAAGGTGAGAAAGGCACTCTTAAAAACAACTAGGATGCAGAAAAAAATAATCCATCACTTGCAAGATGAATGCCAAGAAGAAGAATGTGAAATTAATAAGCATCAATGAGAAAGAAGGAGTTAATACAAATGATATGAAAAGAATATGGGGAGAAGTAATCACAGAAAACATCCCAAATAGGAGAAAACAATCTAACATTCAGCTAACCGAAGCATACAGAACACCAAATAGCTTTGACACAAAAGCACACTGAGAAATATAAGAGTCAAGATCCCAGAAATGGAACACAAGAATAATATACTGAAAGCCACTAGAGAAAAGAAGCAGATCACATTCAAAGGAAAACTCATCGGAATTACACCCATATGAGGGCAAGGAGAGCATGGAGCAGAGTTCCTCAATTCCTCTATGAAAACAAATTCCAGCCCTGACTACTATACTCTGCAAAACTCTCTTTCAAGTTTGATGGAGAAGTGAAATACTTCCAAGACAAAGAACAACTAATGAATTTCATGATGATAAAGCCATCCCTACACAGGCTACTGAAAGATGTTCTAGAGAAATGATCGGAACTCCATCAATGAAAACAGAAGGAACCCACAAAATAAGGCAAACAATTAAACACAAGACAAAAAGGAATAAACAACAGCAGGTAAATAACATGACAATCATAAGTCAACACATCTCCATTATAACCATCAATGTAAATGGACTCAATTCACCAATTAAGAGAAATAGGCACAGTGGATTAGGAAACAAAACCCAATGATATTGCTATATTCAAGAAACACACTTAACTCAAAAGGACATTCATAGGCTCAAAGTCAAAAGATGGAAAACAATACTACATGCACCAGCACCTCAGAAAAAAAGAAGGAGCAGCAATTCTGTTCTCAGACAATCTCAACTTCAAAGCAAGAAGGATTAAACGACACAAAGAAAGCCACTATATATTGGTTAAGGGAAAACTTCAAGAGGAAGAAGTAAATATCTATGCACCAAACACAGGAGCACCCAACTATGTAAGACAAATCTTAATAGACATGACAAAACTAATATCCAAGAGCACAATCTTAGCAGGAAAACTTAACACTCCCTTATCTAGAAAGATTGGTCAATGAGACAAAAAATTAGCAAGGAAGTAGCAGAACTGAACCACAGCATGGAACAAATGGACCTGGTAGACATATACAGAGTCTTCCACCCAAACACAACTGAATACACATTTTTTTCAGCTGCACTTGGGTCACTTTCTAAAATAGATCACATACTAGTTCATAGGTCATGCTTAAGTATCTTCAAGAAAACAGAAATTATCCCATGCATATTATCCAACCATAGTGCAATGAAACTGGAAATAAATGACAAAAGAAACTAGAAAAACCTGCTACATACATGGAAATTAAACAACACCCTATTCAGCTATCAATGGATGAAATTGAACAAGAAATTGAACAATATCTACAATTCAATGAAAATTCAACCACAACTTACTGGAATTTATGGGATGCAATGAAAGCGGTTCTCAGAGGGAAAATCATAGCTATGAACTCACACATTAGGAAAAGAGAATGGGAACAAATAAACACCCTAATGTTGCACCTCCAACATCTAGAAAAGGAAGAGCAAACCAAATCCACAGCCCAAAGATGGGAAGAAATCATAAAATTTAGAGCAAAAGCTAATTCAATTGAGTTGAAGAAAATAGTTTAAAGAATCAATTAATCAAAAAGCTGGCTCTTTGAAAGACTAAATAAAATCGATAAGCCCCTAGCTAACCTTAACAAAAAGAGGAAAGAAAAAATTCAAAAACAAGCAATAATGAATGAAAAGGATGAAATCACCACAAACCCAGTGGAAGTTCAGAAGATTATCAGTAGCTACTTCTAGAATCATTACACTCACAGAATAGAAGACACAGAAGAAATGGACAGATTCCTCAAAAGGTACAAATTACCAAAACTGAATTAAGAAGATATAACAGCTCTAAGTAACCCAATAAAAAACAATGAAATACGAGATGTAATAAAAAGCCTGCTGCCAAAGAAAAGAAATTTACAGAAGATATAATCCCTACACCTCTCAAACTCTTCAATGAAATTTAAAAGGAAGAAGTCCTCCCAAAATAATTTCTAGAGGCAAATATTATACAGATTCCAAAACCAAGCTCTCCAAAAGAGAGCTACAGGCCAGTCACCTTCATGAACATAGACGCAAAAATCCTCAATAAAATCCTAGCAAATAGAATACAGCAAATCATCAAGAAGATCATGCACCATGACCAGGTAGGATTCATCCCTGGGATGTAAGGATGGTTCAGTATTTGAAAATGTATAAATGTAATACACTATGTCATTAGATTGAAATCTAAAAACCATGTGATCATCTCAATTGATGCAGAAAAAGCTTTTGACAAACTCCAACACTCATTCATGTTCAAAACCCTACAGAAAATTAGAATAGAGGCCTTTTTTTTTTTCATTTATTTTTATTTTATTAAAACACAAATGTCAATCAGACAGTTTCAAGACACCTTAACCATACAGAGTCGATGAATTAATACATTGCAAACTGTTTTCATAACGTTTTGGTACTGTACAAGGTGCATACATGAAATTATATTTACAGGTTTTTTTATAGCTGAATTATATCAAAGATTCAATAATTATTTACCTAGT
>PVKA01052484.1:0-11692 GCA_004027165.1 Ctenomys sociabilis
AAAAGAAAGAAAGAAAAGAAATCCTGCTGTAATTCTGATGGGTTTTCCTTTAAATGTGATCTTTTTCTTTTCTCTAGTGGCTTTTAGTATACTGTTCCTGTGCTGAATTTCTGGGATCTTGATAATTATATATCTGGGTTGAGGTTATTGGGAGTTCTATATGCTTCAGTTATCTGAATATCAGATTGTTTCCCCATATAAGTGAAGTTTTTTAGTATTACTGCTGCACATATTCTTTTTATATCATTTGTATTGACTCCTTCATTTTCATTGATGACTATTTGTCTTATGTTGTTCATCTTTGCATCATCTTATGGATGTTGAATTATTTTTTCCTGCATCCTAACTATTTTTAAGACATCTTTTTTTTTTAACCTTTTCACTAGCTGCAATGATGTCTTCAAGGTCTATTCTGACTTTCATTCAAATGATTTTGCCAGCTTGTGATTGAGGTTTTATTTCCTGTATATCTCTTTGAATCTGATTTCTTTCCTATATTGAATGTCATTAAGGATTCCATCATTTTTCTATTCACCTATTTTTTTTTATCAGTGTCTTCTTTAGAAGCACTTAGTGCTTGTTTATTATAATTATTTCTTCTTTTACTTCAGAAATTATTTCTGATCTAATTTCCTCTCTACCTTTCTGCAGTTGTTTCTTTACTTTAGACACTATTATTTCAGAGATTTTAGGTGTGTGATTTCCAATTTCTTCTATGCTATTGTCTCCTACATTTGTTCTGGGTGGACTCAGGACCTGAGGAGCCGTTTTGCTCCTTTTCTTTGTCATTTTGTGTACTACTGTCTTCTGACGTTTGTTGTAGAAATTTGGTGCAGTTATGACCTTAGCACCAGGTTCAGATCTACCTGAACTTGTCCAGGTGTGGCTTGGGTCTGGCTGGTTCACTTCTTCCTACTGAAGCCCTTGGAGGTGAACCTGCTGTACCACTCTGGATCAGCTATGTGGGTCTTGCCTCTAGCCTCTCTGCAGGGAGTTCTGCTGCAGGTGCTGGATGAGGTGAAGATCTGGTGGGCCTGGCAGTCCCACTCCCACATGGGGCCTGGGTGCCAGGTGGAATGAGCATCCGGCAAAGGTAGACTGTAGTTGCAATAGCTGGACATAGGAAACCAAAGGTTTTTCTCCTGAGGCACCCACGGCAGAGGTGGCATGGAGGAACAACCAAATGCTTTTGTAAATACAATCAAATTTCAATCTATCTAGGGGAAAACAAGAAGGAAAGTGCTGCCCAACTGGGAGCAATTATTTCTGTGTTTTTAAAGTAAGTATTCTAAATATTAATAATTTTTTTACAAGCCAGGGTAAAAGCTAAACTTTCACCTATACCCAGATATTTAAATATGTACATGGAAAAAACATCTGGAAAGTTGTGAACATGACAGTAGATGATGGTAGAGGGAGGCTTGATATATAATTTTTGAAACTTGGACCAAGAGTGTATTTATGTATTTCATGTAATTAAAATGTATTTTCCCCTTCCAAAACAGGAACTGAAACTATCTACTATACTGTTTTGGTAGAAGGTGGGTAAGAATGAAAGGACTTGTTAGGGCCACAGGGGGCTGAATCGAAAGCCAACACGCTACTAAAGGCACAGCCAAATGAGGCTGTGGTGGAGCTGACCAAAATGACCTACGGGAAGCTGTGACGCTGCACTTTTGCTTTTTTATTCCTGTGGGTCTTTTTTCTGATCTTTCTACAGATCTGTTTAGCAGCCTAAAAAGATCAGAAGTTATGTGAGTCTGTAACTCAAGAATTAACTAAAATCATATGAGGAGAAAAATGAAATATGAATTCCAAGTTTTGATGGATGTGCTTTCTTAATTATTTGGACAAGTAATATAAAAATTCAATATTTATGACTACCTCATACTTTTATAGCTGTTTTCAATTCCAAGCATGTTCAATTGTGTGCAAATTAAATTTTGTGTTTTTATTATTGTATTTTAACTAGAATGACCTTAAGTTTTAGTTTTCATTTCTTGATGTTTTCTTTTTCTAGAGGTTCATAAAAAGTTCAACATTAGTTTTAGTTAGTTAAGAAATATTTAAATATAACGTTACTGAAGAACAGGACCTTACTCTGGAAAACATTTCATTTATAAATCACTAGTGTTTGAGTATCTCAAACTCTTTGCACATTTATACATAGTCACAATGATTTATCTTAGTTGTGCCATTTAACTTTTATCATTCCATAACACGACTTGACTTTGTTTTGCCCATGAAGTTGTACTTCAGAAGACAGAGGGAATCAACAAGAGTGAGGCATTATCTCAGGCAGGCCCTATTGATAGCAAATATTTTGATGTACATAATTCTTCTTGGGTAACTTTCATTACGCCTACCAGGATGTGATATGCATGTAGTAGATACATATTTAAGCAAAAAACTATTTATTAAGAAATATTAAATAGCTCATAGATTCTTTGTGAGAATACACAAAGAGTATGGCAAAAGGGGCAGAAACAAAAAGTTTAATGAGAAAGGTCACTAATGTCAGAATTATAGGCCAGCCGGGATGTGCTGCCGTTTTGGCACATATGTTGGTCACATCCTCCATGCCTTATGGTCTGTAAGCTTGTATCTATAGCTCTTGAGTGAACTCAACAGGCAAGTGCACCTGAAGACACACATGAGGCACTTGTTCTAGCTCCAGCTGTCAGGGAAACTAGCAAGGTAAGTAGCTTGTATTTTCTATGTCTAGAGTAGAAATAAATTCTACCTTTTACTATGAAGAAATCAAGAAGTAGAGAATTGGCATACATAAAAAGGAAGTTTAAAGGCCAAAGAGTATCAAAAGCCCAATAATGTCTATAAGGCAGATTAAAGTGCAGGCTTTTTGCACTTACAAGCCCTAAAAGATTTATAAATAATGGCTTTTTTAATATTGGGTTTTAAATTTCTACCTGAGTAGATTAGTTTTCTATGCTGCATGACATATTGCCCCTAAACTTTGCAGTTTAAAGCCAACATAAGTGCTTTTACTTCTCATAGTGGTTGCAGGTCAGGATGTCTAGGGCAGTTCAGCTGGATGGCTCTCCTGGCTCTCATAAGGCTGTCAGGATGTTAGGTGGGGCTGTAGTCATGGCTGGGAGTGATGTGTGCTTCAGGAGCCATGTTGAAGATAGCTTCCTCATGTGTTGACAGGATGTCTGGTTTTGGCAGGACGTGTGTGTTCCTCACCACGTAGCCTCTTCACAGGGCTTTCTCACAGCACTTGTGACATGGAAGCTGATGGAGATCGAAAAGTAAGCAGCAGGAGCTGCCATGTGTTTTGTGGCATTCTACCTTGGATTCTTTTGGTTCTCTCTGATTCTAGTCAACAGAGGAAAGGCATAGAGGACAGAGTGCACACAAGGCTGCAAGACAAACAAGCTATTTCATGCAGTGGAAAGTCCAGGTGACTGTGAGCTAGGTGAACATATTTGCAATGAGACTGTCATGATTTTTGGCTTCAAAGGCCAACAGATTAGCTGAATTCACTAAAGTAGAATGATTAAGCAAAACCAGAAATTCAAATGTGTCAAATAGATGCAAGAATATTTGTTCAATTGAAGTCAATTTGAAAATTCTTTATTGAAAGTTTCTCCCTTTTCTTGTTCCAATGTTGTCAGAATAAAATGACAAGTTGTAAAGTTAAGAGGATTTACTTTTCTTGTAGCATTATTTGCCTGATTAGAAAATTGTAAATTATTTTAAAATATTGTTCTTTGGAGTTTGGAGTAGTTATGCAAATAGTAAAAGAAAAAGACCATTGTTTTCATGCTTTAGAACATTTTATTTATTTATTTATTTATTTATTTATTTATTTATTTTTGTTTAACCCTCAAGAGTTGGAGCCAGTGTCTTAATCCTCCCACTTTCATGAGATAAATAAAGACTTGAGAAGAGTTTAGATAAGTTTCTCCTTCTAGGGCAGTGAAATTATTTGTCTATATGTCTATTCAGCCCATTTGGGCTGCTATAAAAACAGAGACTAAATATTATAGAAACAGAAATTTATTTTTCACAGTTCTATAAGCAGGGGACCTTTCTGAAGTCTCCTTTCTAAAGAGATTGGTCTACATGACTTAACCACCAACCAAAGGTTCCTACTACTACAATTATATTGAAGATTGAGATTTCAACATATGAACTTTGTGGTATCTGGGGGCACAGCCTGTACTCTGTCTCTTTGAGTTTAAGTAGTAATATTGCATGTAAGATGGAAAGAAGAAAAAAAAGTACTTCCCCACAATCAAATTCTTGGGACAAAGAGAATTTAGTTCACCAAGGCCCAGGGAATTTCTGAGCTTAAGGCTCTGCCAATAATTTCATCATCTGTTATGGTTTAAATCTAAAATGTAGCTTTAAGTCATGTGTACTTGGAAGGTGATTGAGTCGTGATGGAGCTATGTCATTGGTGGGCCTATATACTGGGGAAGTCATAGCTGACCTCAGTGCTTGTCAGTGGTGAGGTCTAGTGGAAGAAAGGGAGTCATTGGGAGCTTCTTGTCTCTTGTTCCTCCCTTCCGTCTCTGTTTTTGGGCTGCCCAGAATGAAGTAGCTTCTCTGTGCTGTGCCCTTCTGCTATGTTTCTTCCTTGCAACCTGTTGACCATATACTGAATCTCCTGAAAATATGAGAGAAGTTAAATTGTTCCTCCTTTAAGGTGTGCGTGTTGGATATTGTATCTCATCCATGAGAAATTGTGTAAATACAGAGCTGGAGATAGCCCAGTGTCCTTAACCCTGGAGTCAGGACATCATAGAAGGTCTTATGAAATTTCAGGACCAAAAGAAGGAGCTATTTTCTGGAACCTATATCTGTCATGTGCTGGAGCCTAATCTTGTTGACCTGTGATATTTACTAATAAATATTCATTTATTTTACAAGCTGATTATTAAACTAGTAATAGCTCAAAGTAGGCCATACCTGCACTATACTGTTATCAGGATTCCTTTTCCACCCATCTTAATAAAGGGCAGTAAACCAGCATATCACATGGGTGTCATAAAGAAGCTGATAGTGGGGATGTCCTGAGAAGGTGGTACTAGGATGGGGAGTTGATAACACTCCAAGATAGTGGCAGTGGTGAAAAAACCAAGTTTCCCTGGGATATAAAACTGCTTGAGAAAACTGAAGGTGGTGCTGCTCACTGGCCTTGCGAGAGAACTTGTCCAGGAAAACACTCAGGGATAAGAACCAAGGAAACGTTTTCAAAAACCAAGAAGGATAATGACAGACCAGAGTAGGATGCTCTACAACACGAGCAGCAAGATTCATACACCTTAAGCATTTCACCAGTCTGTTGAGGCAGTTAGCTAGTACTAATCTTATAATCTCCCTTAAAATAAATAATATTGAAACTCTCACTGTGAAATAGTAGAGTACCAAGATCCTAACTCAGTTTTCCCATAATACTGTTGTTGCCTAGACCTTTTCTAGAAAGTTGGGAAAAGAAAAGAAAGCAAAGCAGAATTTTTCTGGGAATAGAAATCTCAAAGAGGAATAAGGAAGTACGTGTAGAAATTAGTGAAGAAAGACATGAAGTTCAAGGTAGGGATATCTCTTTATTGAGAGAAAGATAGGCTCATTTGAAGAATGGGTTTGTGAGGCCTCCAAAAATCATTTCTGGGGGCAAGTATTATACTGTTTCCAAAAACCAGGGAAAGACACAACTAAAATGGAGAACTACAGGCCAATCTCCCTTGTGAACTAGACACAAAAATACTCAATAAAATCCTAGCAAATAGAGACCAGCAAATCATCAAGAAGATCATATACCATGACCAGGTAGGATTCATTCCAGGGATGCAAGGATGGTTCAATATTTGACAATTTATAAATGTAATACACTATATTAATAGACTTAAATCTAAAACCACATGATCATCTCAATTGATGCAGAGAAAGCTTCTGAAAAAGTCCAACACTCATTCACGTTCAAAGTCCTACAGAAAATTGGAATAGATGGATTGTACCTTAACTTGATAAAAGCCATCTATGACAACCCAAAAGCTCATATAATCCTAAATGGAGAAAAACTGAAATCTTTTACTCTTAAATCAGGTACAAGACAAGAATGTCATCTATCACCCCTTCTATTCAATATAGTTTTGGAATCATTAGCAACAGACATTAGAAAAAAAAAAGGAATAAGAATAGGTAAAGAAGAAGTTAAATTATCACTATTTGCAGAAGACATGATACTTTACTTGGAAGACTCCAAAAATTACACCAAGAAACTACAAGAACTGATATGGAAATTCAGTTGCATAGCAGGGTACAAAGTCAGTACTCAAAATCAATAGCATTCCTCCACACAGATAACAAGCACACTGAAAGGGAAACAATAGAAACAATACCTTTTACAATAGCACTGCGGAAAATGAAATGCCTTGGAATTCACTTAACCAAGGAAGTCAAAGATCTTTTCATGGAAAATTACAACACCCTAAGAAAAGAGATTATAGAGGATTTCAGAAAATCGAAAGATATTCCATTCCTTCCTATACTCCTGGATAGGAAGAACCAACATCGTGAAGATGGCCATACTCCCAAAATTGCTGTACAGATTTAATGCAATCCCTATCAAACTGCCACCAGCATACCTTCCAGACATAGAGAAATCATTCCTAAGATTTATTTGGAACCACAAGCGACCTAGAATAGCAAAGGCAATGTTGGCCAATAAAAACAAGGCAGGAGGCATCACAATTCCTGACTTGAAATTGTACTACAAAGCCAGTGTGATAAAATCAACATGGTCTTGGCAATGGAATAGACCTGAGGATCAGTGGAATAGATTAGAAGTCGCAGAGGCATCTACAATCACACTCAACCATCTGATCTTTGGCAAAGGGGCTAAACAAGCTCACTGGAAGAAAGATAGCCTTTTTAACAAATGGTGCTGGAAAACATGGCTTTCTACATGCCGAAAACTAAAACTTGACCAAGCTCTATCACCATGTACTAAGGTAAACTCAAAATGGATTAAAGATCTAAACATTAAAACGGAAACAATCTCCTGGAAGAGAAAGTAGGAGGAACTCTTGAAGACATAGGGGTAGGTAAAGAGTTCATGAACAAACATATATTTGCACGGGAAGCACTTGAAAGAATCAATAACTGGGATCAATTCTTCTTAAGGAGCTTCTGCATGTCAAAAGAAATTCTCAACAAAGTGAAAAGACAACCCATACATTTTGAAAAAATCCTAATAAGCAATCAGACAAAGGTCTGCTGTCTATAATATATAAAGAACTAAGATATAACAGGGCCCTCAAATTTAAAGACCCAATTCAGAAATGGGCTTCTGAGATGAATACACACTTCTCAGAGGATGAAATTAAAGAAGCAAATAAATATATGAAAAAATGCTCCACATTGGTAGTCATCCATGAAATGCAAATAAAAACAACACTGAGATACCATCTCACTCCAGAAAGAATGGCTATCATAAGAAAATCAACCAACAACAAATGCTGGAGAGGTTGTGGGGAAAAGGGAACACTTCTCTACTGCTGGTGGGAATGTAGACTGGTACAACCATTGTGGAGATCAGTGTGGAGACTTCTCAAAAGAGTAGAACTAGAAATCCCATTCAAGCTGGCTCTCCCCCTCCTGGGGATTTTCCTAGAGGAACTGAAAACATTATATCATAGTGATATATGTGTACCTATGTTTATAGCAGCACAATGTGTGATAGCAAAATCTTGGAAACAATGAAGATGTCTGTCACATGAGGAATGATTGAAAAAGATGTGGTATTCCTATATAATGGAGTATTACTCAGCTCTAAAGAATGATAAACTTGAAGCATTTATATTGAAGTGGATGTCTTATACTTGTAAGTGAAATAAACCAGATACACATGTGCGAATATTGTATAGTCTCCCTAGTATAAGAAATGAAAAGAGGAAATACAAATAGAAATGTACAACAGCAAGTAAAAACAATTGAGTCAGATAGTTAGGGCAAACTGAATGGCATATGCTACAGGGTACTAATTAGTTTTTCCTCTGGATGGTTAACAACCTAAGTTCACAGATCAAAATTGGAGCAATAGAATAGCCGCAAGGCCAGCCATTTTGGCCCTAGCCTTTCAAGGTCAATGAAGACTCAGGACATAGATGAACCTGTACTGCAACATCATGAAACTCAGTTGTGTCCCAAATTTTCTGATGAAGGAGATTATGGAGTCACAGAGGAAAGAGACTGATGATCTATGTGTGCCTAAGGAGAGTCACATGGAGAGAAAACTTTCTCTCAGGCTCTCATAGAGAGCAAACTGGTCAAGCACTGGCCGTGACTCATCCGCATAGATGACACAGACAAAGGATCTACTGAGTAAGGTACAGGATTACAAGATAAAGCCTGAGGGAACTTCACTGACCTCATCAGAAACAAAAGCTACATCTTTTGGTATATAGGTCTTGCTCTATCTAGGTCTTAACCATCCAGCAGAAAATGATAAAAATGAGGCATATAACATGGGGCCATAATAATAAGTTGAGCTGTAAATGGCTACAGTCAACAACTTCTTCAGATAACTCACTGTTATTGTGGAATGATGGACTGTGTTGGATTGTGTCACTGAGTTCAGGCACTTCAGTTGGTTTAATGACAATGGAGTGCCCATCTTTGACTGGTCTAGACGAAAAAAGAGGGAGAATACAATGGAAGAATCATGATGTGTGTGTATAAACAGTACAGTTAGGATAAATATGCCATGCTTCTGCATAATTCTATGAGAAGAAAGATTTGCACTAATAGTGTTTGGACAAGATATTATGTCAGCTTCTAGTACTATGGGCAACCACTAGGAAAATAGCAAGGTAGAAAGTTTTAATTATTGAATCTGTGATATAATTCAGGTATAAAAAATAAGATAAGTAAACAGCTACACTCTCTTAATTCACTGATTAGAGACATCTGCTATAATAATGTCTGTAAGTATAATATCATGTATGCACCTTGTATGATACTATAACATTATGAAAACAGTTTGCAATGTATTAATTTATTGAATCTGCCCTGTTAATTTGTCTTGAATCTGTCTCATTGCTATTTGTTGTTCAATAAAATAAAAAAGAAATAAAAAAAAGAATGGGTTTGTGTCTAAATTTCTCATACATATACACAAAAGGTGTACATAGAAGAACTATAGTCTAATAAACAAAGGAACATTTTCATAAATTAAAGCAGGGCCAGCTCATACATTTGAGAGCTCCATGGAGCTATGCTACAGTGCTATTAAAGGGCCCCAAAGAATGGCTGTGATTTCTCTTTGGCTTGAGAGTGATTGAAGAACAGCAATGTGTTTGACTTTAAGCCCAAGGACCTCTAATTGTTCAAATGGGCATTCTCCACACATGAAGGAGCGCCTTGAGGAATAAGATGACACTGTCCTGGAGAGCATGTCCTTGGCTTTTGTCTTTGGTATGTTTCTTGCCAGTATTGCATATTGGATGAACAATTGTTACTTTTCAAAAAATATGTTGAATAGACAAATTTAAAATCCCTGCTAAAACAATTGGCTGAAGTTCTGTATTGTATCTCTGTGGTGTTATTGTGAATACATGTGTTTTAGATCTTAGGTTATTGACCACATGTGCTCTGATCTATTATTTATAATATAATGAAATGGAAAATGCAACTAAAAAGCTTTTTTTAAAATTGCCTACGGCTGCAAACGAACACATGAGGCTGTGAGGTGGCCAAATTGAGGACCCAGGACATATTGGGAGCTACCCAATCAGAGTATGGATACTCTTAACCCTGTCTGTAGTAGATTCTTTTCTTCACCTGACTGTGAAGAGGATCTGAGGCCACGGGCCAAGACTTTGTGTGAACTTCAAACATTGGGTTGTTACTCATTCTGGCTCAAAATCCAGGTAATGTTGAGACATGAGAAGCCTCCTCCTCCTGTTTCTTCAGAAGTAGCTACAAGTTAGGAAACAGATGAAACCACTTATCCTTCTGTTCAGGCAAAGGAAAGAGCCAGTGAGGGAAACAAAATGGGCCTTAAAATCCAGAGTTCAAGTGTTTCCCAGCTCTAAGTAGAAAAAAAAAGATGTGAAAGGTCCCAGTCAAAGAGAGAGCTTAAGGGCCGGCGGTATAGCTCAGCCGACTAAGCCCTTGCTTAGGTAAGTGCAGCGGCCAGGGTTCAATTCCTGGTTCCGCATGCCCCGCCGGCCCCGCCTTCGGGTGTGCTGAGCGGGCGATGGAGTCTGGGCGTGGTGGTGAGCGCCTGTAATCCCAGCCCTAGGGAGGCAGGAAGCAGGAGGATCACTGTGAATGTGGGCTGCATAGTGAGACCCTGTCAAAAAACAAACAAACAAACAAAAAAAACCCTAAAAGAGAGAGCTTAACCAGCATTCAGTCTCCTGTGTGCTATACCAGCCTCACCCCTGTGGCATGCTAAGAAGGCAATTGAGACTGGGTGTGGTGGCTTGTGCCTGGAATCTCAGCACTTGGGAGGCTGAAAATAGGAGAATCACTATGAGCCTGATCTGTGTAGATCCTGTACTAAATATGTTAGAGAGAGAGAAAGAGAGGCAGAGAGACAGAGAGATGGACAGACAGACAGACAAGACCCTGTACTAAAATACAAAAAAATTTAAAAAGTCTAAAAAAAACTTAAATGGAAGAATGGTTTATTTGGTGGTCACTGTTTCAGGGGTTTCCATCCATGGTTACTTGGCCTGCTTGCTTTGGGTTTGAGGTAGCACAGTAAATTGTGCAGAAGGGACATATGATGGAAGCAGGTTGTTCATGTCATTGTAGCTGGGAAGGAGAGAAAGAAAGCTGAGAAGAGAGAGTGGAGAGGGAAGGAGGAAGGGGAGTGGAGAAGAGTCAGGGATAGAGAGAGAGAGAGGGTGAGAGAATGAGAGAGAGAGAGAGAGAAACAGAGAGAGAGTCTAATAGTTCTTTAAGGACTTGTCCCTGAAGACTGACTTCTTTAGGGTGCTTTTAGATCCAAACAAGAAATATTTTAGTTGCCCCAAGGGTAGACAGAAAATAAAAAGAGTATTATATATTATTATATACTTTTGCAGCCTCGAATGTTTTTATTTGTGTTGTCTATCTCACAGAGTTACTATAAATATGTAAGACACTCCAAGTTCAGACTATAATGTGGCCTGTCTCAAATTTCTTGTATACAACAAGAGAACAAAAAATTGAAGAATTGATAATGGCATGACATTCTTTTCCTCTTTCAATAGATTGATATGGAAAAACCACTAGAGTTCACGTATGAAGTAGTACCCTGATAGAAACCTACATAATTTAATAAATCCTAGCAACAACCCGGAAGATCTGTCTTCCAGCGCCAGGTTTTAGGTGCTAAGTTCTCCTGTACTTCTGCTTGCTCATGTATAAAATGAGGAGTTTAGGTTAGATAATTCTTACCTAAATTATTTCATTCCTAGGGTTCTAGACTGCTGTGACACCCAGATAAAACTGTGAACATTAGTCTAGAATAAAGGTATAGACCTAATGATAATGGATTTTAGATCTGTCTTAGTATATTTTGTGATTTAATTTTTCTTGTTCATTGCAAAATACTTGCAGTATTATAATTTGCAAGTAAAATGTCTAAAACAAATAGAAGATACTCTTCTAGGTTATTAACTACATAAGAATAGAATGCATGTAAGAAAATGCAACTAGATTAAAAGAATAA
>PVKA01052485.1:0-11669 GCA_004027165.1 Ctenomys sociabilis
TCATCCACTAGGTAAATAATTATTCAATCTTTGATATAATTCAGCTGTATAAAAACATGTAAATATAATATCATGTATGCACCTTGTACAATACCAAAACGTTATGAAAACAGTTTGCAATGTATTATTTCATCGACTCTGTATGGTTATGGTGTTTTGAAACTGTCTGATTGACATTTGTATTTCAATAAAATAAAAAGAAATGGAAAAAAAAAGAAATTTCTGCTTTCAAAAACATATGGGTTTGGGGTTAAATTAGAATCATAATATGTAAAATGACAGTGAAATATTTGCTCTCAAAAACAGAATAAAAGCATCAGTTACGAAGATTAACTATGAAAAACGGTTTACTTATGCATTTTTTCACATGGCTACAATTTTTAAATTTGGAATCTTTTATAATTTGAATGTTTTCCCTCCCAAGGTTTATATGCTGGACAATTAATCCTAGTGTGGAGTGCTGGGAGGGGCCTGTTCAGGAAAGCGTTTAGATTCTAGACTTGCACTTTTGTGATTGATTCAACAGCCCTACCAAAGACTTATAAGAGTCAGCTAATTCTTTTCTCCTCTACCACCATTTGACAGATTTGTTTCCCTTTCTTCCAGAGGATGTAGAATTCAGGATGCCACCTTGGAAGCAGAAACAGGACCCGAACACATGTCAGAATATCTAGGTCTTTTGATCTTAGATTTCTTAGCCTCCACAACTCTGAGAAATAAATTTTGTTCTTTATAAATCATCAAGTCTCAGATATTCTGTTATAGCGACACTGGGTGACTAAAAGAGAATCTCACTGTTAAAATATCGCTGCTTTGAGTCTCTTTTCTAATGTCCGTCTGGTATGGCATGAACAGAACATGAAAATTAGTTGTTAGAAATATTCCAGAAAATAAGTTCAGTCAAAGAAACAAATGCTTGCTACTAGAGACTGACATCGATAGGAAATTCATCCTCTACCTTTTAATTATATTAGAATTTTATGATAATCCTTACTCCAGTTTTATGGAAATATAAATAATTCAAATTTTATCATTTCACTCTAACTTTATAATGTGCAGAAAATGTGACTTAGCGTAAAAATTGATCAAGGGTGCTGTGGTTATCTTTATCCACAAATCAACCCAAAATGACTTAAGTGGAAGTAAAATTGGATATTTCCAATTTTACATTTTGAGAAGCAAAAGGTGCTTAACAGATGGAGCAATATTGAACTCTAGCCAAAGTTACATTCATCTTATACACAAGTCCAGGCAGCAAGCAAGCCAACTTGACAGTTTAATTCCACATTAGGATAATGCTTGGAAGGGTAATCCTATTCACACTGCAGGATAAGATGCCTGCGCTGTAACTTTGGCCTATGAAATTGTTAGCTATAAATTCTGAGCTGGCATTATGAGCTTCTTAACTTCTCAACCAGCTTTTTCTTAGCATCCTATTGCCAGGAGTTGGTTATTTGTCCCATAAATCCAGCTAGGCTGTTATATTTTTCTTTTCAAAATTATCTAGCCAATGCTCAAAGTAATGAAATCTGCCTTTAAATTGGATTATCTTAATCTGTACATAATAATTACACTTCTGTAAAAGATGTGGATTGAGTTATAAATTGAATAGTTTTGTTTATGAGCATAGATTTGAAGAACACAGGATAGTTTCTCTATTTCTTTTCTTTATTTTTTTCTGCTCCTTTGACTGAAGATAAGTATTCCCAGAAACTTTCAATGAAAATAAAAAAAATTAAAATAACTATTTACTTGTGGGTTTTTTTGTTTATTTGTTTGTTTAGATAAAGTGGCACTTATGTAGGACTATTGAACTGTGCCACCGCCCCTGTCCTTTGGTGCTGTCAATAGCTGGACCTGAGTACAGAGCAGGTAGCTACAGGGCTATGCAAGCGACCTTGCCTGCCTTCTCCTCTGGAGCTCTCGCAGCATACCTCAGGTTTTAACTTGCCCTGTGCAAGCAGAAGTGCTTTAAAACCTGGAATCTTTGCTTTTATTGTATTTATTGTATTTATTTATTTATTTATATTTAGGACAGGGTCTCACTGTGTAGATCGGATTCATAGTGATCATCCTTTACACAGCCTCCCAAGCGCTGGATTACAGCCTCCTCTCAGCATGCCTTTGTGGTGGGGCTGGCACAGAAGGGAACTCCCGGCCCCTGTGTCTGCCTAAGCAGGCGCTTTAATCAGCTGAGCTAATTGGCTGGCACTCTGATTTTAATTCTTAGTTTTCCAAACGAAGGTGTTAAATAAATTAGAGACCAGGTCTAAAAAAAAATAATAATAATCAGTGAGCATACAGGCCAGTTAATTTTGAGAGATGACCTCATAAGGGACATTTAACTTGAATTTTTTTTATATAAATGCTTATGTTAAAGAAAGTAGAGCTGTCATTCAACCAGTAAAAAGCTGTCAAAAAAATCATAAAATTGGGTTATAACTTTCTATTTTTATTTCTTCTTTTGAATTCTTATGCTAGAAAGACTATACTATATTTACACATGTGGGTCTGGTTTATTCACTTATGAGTATATGTTCAAGTGGCATCCACTTATATATGAAGGCTTTGAGTTTATCATACTTTATAGCTGAGTAACACTCCATTGTATGAGAACACCACATCTTTTTCATGCATTCTGCAGGTGATGGGCTTTTTGTTTACTTTCAAGATTTGGCTATCACAAATTGTGCTGCAATAAACATAGGTGCACTACATCACTGCGATATCATGTCTGCATCTTGTACTATGAATAACTACTACAAAGATAACAATATGCAATGTATTAATTATTGCAACTGCCCTACTAACCTGTTTTGAAGCTGTCTCATTCCTGTTTGTTTCTTAATAAAATTGATAAAATATTATAAATTGAATCTTATGATTGTAAGACATGATATATTGCAACTTTTTAATTACCATCAAGCAAAAGCCTTCATTTTCAAACCCAGGTTTTTCTCCTGGTTTTCCTTCAGTGGAACTCCAGAACCATCTGTGGGGTGGAGTTGTCCAATGTATGAATGGTCATTGAGAGAAGAAACCACCTCCTGGGTTGAAACGGGGCAACTATGGGTTAACTTTACAGGGGAGCTCCCTGAGAAGTGGGTGGTTATGACAACAGGTGCATGCTGATATAGCTTTGATGTCCTGTCAGCAGGTAGAACTGCCTGGAAAGTCCTGGCGCCTCCCCTGCCCCTCACCACCACTCTGCATCAGCTTCCGTAATGATTTTTGGTTCGGCTTTGCCCAATGATGTGAAATTTCCCTGCAGAAACAGTAAAAAAAAAAAAAAACAAAAAAAAACAAACAAACAAAAAAAAAAAAAACAAAAAAAAAACCAAAGCCTTGCTAGGGCTCTGAGAAGGATGCTAGTCCCCTGTGGAGACTTGTGATAATAAAGGTAGCTGTCTGTCTGGGTGGCTTGTTCAGGATACTGTTTACCTCCTGCTTCATTATGACCCAAATGAGCTCCTTACATTTTTATTGTACCTGTTTGATTTTCTACAGAAAAAAAAATATGTCTGTCTGGGATCCTAAGTCTTGTGTTGTGATTTTAATCTTGAGCTCTATAAATCCTCCCATCTCTTCCAGCTGGTGGAAAGATGGGTTGCCTCTTGAAAACGGTTCGATGATCTAGAATGCTGGCCCTCTTTGAGTCCCACATATCTCATTGAGATTACATTTTATTTTTCATTTTCTTTCCTTTTGAACACTTTTTTATTTTTACTTATACATGATTACATTTATTGTGGGGAGTTGATATATATATACAACATGTCTAAATCTTAGAGTTTCACTGTTGTTATTCCTTTTATTTTATTTAACTGTGACTTAATAATTGATGGCTATCTTTTAAGTCACTTCTCAATTCATTATGATTTATGTTAGTTTGATGTAAGATGATTTATATTGATCGCTTGTGTAATCCCTATATTCACTGTATTAATTAATTAATGGACTAGAGGAATGTTGTATTAATGGAAGTGTTGAACAGAAAATAACTCACGTACTTCTTAGTTTTCCTACGTACATTGACTGTGCTATTTTTCTTGTTTTGCTTTCATTTTTCACTTTAAATGTCACTAAAACTGATCACATTCGTATTGGTAGAAAAAGAATGTTCATAATTACTATGACCATGAACAGTGGTCTTTTTATAGAAATGGCAACTTCAGTGGAAGAGATATCCCAAAGCTCTATAACAAGAACTGCTGGATTATTTTCAAACACAGTAGGTCAGTATTATCATGTATTAGAGACTCTCTATGGATAAATAGAAAGGCAGCATGTGTGTGAAGTTTTGGCCCAACCTGGCCCTCAAAATCTTCCTGGGTCTCTTTATTGAAAACATAAATTCTCTAAATAATTCAAATTTTTAATACCATATATTGGAGAATCTAAATGAAGAAAATATTTGTATAATATTAAAAGGTCATACCTTGTCATTTATCTGGGCTGTTATTCTTGCTTGGTCAAATTATGCATTAATTTAGATGATATAAAAATTTTTTCCCCTTGAATGATCAGTAACAAAGGAATTATGATAATAATGACACAACGGTGACATCTATGGTATTCAAATTTTATTTTGTATTTAAAATTTCTAGACATTTATATGGAGCCATTTAAAAATTCCCATATTATCAGATGATTATTTTAATCTAAAATTATTGATGAAATCTACAAGAATGAACTACTTGCACTAATTCACTTGATCAGTAAGTGATAAAATCAGGATTAAAATCTCAGAAAACTAGCTTCAAGCCAACACTCACAAATCTGACACTGTAAAGTGCAGAAGTCATAGAAGGGGAGTAACAGATACAAGTTCAGAGTCTTCCAGTTTTCTGGACATTGAAGCCTGTAATTAGCTTTGTCTACTGTTATTTTATGTAACTTGTTTGTTTATTCTGTTAATCACCTTTTAGTCAAGAATATACTCCCTTTCAGATACTGACATTTTATCCTGTGTAGATTTTTTTTAAAGCCTACATATTAATTAAATGTGAATTTTTCTTTTTAAATTTAGGACAGGGTATACAGGGTTTACAGTCTCACTCTGTAGATCAGACCTGTGGTGATCCTCCTGTTTACAGCCTCCCAAGTGCTGGGTTTATAGGCACTTGCCACCATGCCCAATCTCAATCATGGTCTCAGCATGCTCTGAGGGTGTGGTTGGCATGGCAGGCCTAGGGATCGAACTCCGGGACCCTACATCTGCCTAAGCAGGCACCTTAATTCTCTGAGCTATATTTTTTGAAATATTTTAATGCAATAAGAAACAATGAAGTAAATCATTATTAAAAAGATTAATTTATAAATTAATCATGGTTAGAAAAGTTTATAAAAGAACCTCTTCACTATTAAAGGAAAATAATTTTGCTTTATTCATTTAAGAGTTAAAGAGAGCATGTACTTTTAAGTGTATCAGGAAGATAGTTTTAGAACTGAGGAATTTCATCATTTTAAATGACTAGTTTATGAATACACACTGAGAAAATAAAACAAAATGAAACTATTTCTACCCTTATTCATAAGGAAGACAGTAAAAACCAAAGCTATAGAAGAACAAGACCCTAACTTTAATTAAAGTAAGTATGTTGCAATAACTTCTTGCACACAAGAATGATCCTGAAAGGTTGGTAAAAAATGCTGGTCCAGAGATTTTATTGCCAGACACTTTCATTTGATTATTTTATAAATTTATCTAACAACTTTTTGTTTTCTAATGCTGGTACATTGGCTTGAAAAATCTTTCATTCAGCATCATATAGACATTGTAAAGCAGCCACTTTAAAAATGTTCATTCTGTTCTTATAAGTACTTTCATTTTTTTTGCTTTAATATAGTATGTATTCTTTTTAAAATTAATTTTATTGAGAAAGAAATGGAAATGGAAATGAGACAGTTTCAAAACAGATTAGTAGGATAGTTTCAATAATCAATACATTGCATATTGTTGTCTTCATAGTAGTTATTCATAGCACAAGATGCAGATATGATATCTTTCTAAAAACCATTAATACAAATCTTTCTTCTCATTGAGCTAAGAGAAAGTAGGTGTATATCTAACCTAACTAATCTGTATATATAGACACGTAATTTTTTCCCTACAAAATGGTCCTTCATTTGTAACCCCCTTTTTTGTTTACTTTTGACAGAGATGGGTTTTCCATTGCCATTCAAATACTGTAGGTGCATCTATGCATCCAGATGGCTGACATTGACAAAATATACAAACTGCTGTACTTGTCAGATACAAAAGTTACCTTTATAGTTATGTAGGTCTTGCTTTATCTTGGTCTTAACCATGCAGCAGAAAAGTATAAACATGAAGTATAAAAGGTAAAGCCATATTAATATGTTGAGCTGTAAAAGGTTCAAATCAACAACTTCTGACACTGCCAGTCACGCAGATAATCCACTACTATTATGGTCTACTTGACTATCTTGGATTATTTTGCTGAATTCACTCAACTATTTTGATTTTTGTAATCATTGCACAATCCAGCATATATGGAATGTCTCCATTTCCCTTCATCGCCAAATTACCTGGAGACCTTTGCACTAAAATCATCTCCTCTTTCCTAGTTCTACTCAGCCACAGTTTGTTCTAAGTCACTACAGAGAAGTTTTACTGTCCTAGAATCTGACACAAAGAATAATACATCATGTTCTATTTGTGTATGTTTTTATAGTGTATCATAATGCACTTGAAATTTGTTTAAGTATTGTTGCATGCAATCAGTTGTTTCAGCTGCCCAGAAGTATTTGACTGTAGTTTTATCTGAACACATGTATACTTTTCTTTCTAAACTTTTTGTCTAATTTACTTCGGAGAAAAATTTTCCTGTATTTTTGTTAGAACTCTTACCATTTAGCTTTGTTCCATTTCAGTACATGCACCAATTTGTGTTCATATTTGTGTTCAGCATAAGAAAAGAACTGAAGCATATTCATTTGCATATTTAGTCATTTCACCACCAATTGCTAAAAGAGAACAGAACAATCCTTTGCCCATGGGAATGCTGTCAACAATTAGTAAGTGTAATATTTTCAAAAGATATATTTTCTAAGTTGATGGAGATGAGAACACACATGGATTTCCATTGAGGTGTAGAGTGTATTTCTAGGATTGAAATTTTTCACTTGATCTATAAATCTATCATCTTATAAAGTCTAAAACATTTGATACCTTTTTATTATGTCTTGAAAAAATCAATGTAAGTCTTCTGACTTCATTCTTATTTTAATTTTTTATAAATTTTCCATGCCTTTTTATTTTTAGACCAACTTTTAAATTGGTTTTTCAACTTATAACAAAAACAATGATTCTTGAAATTTTCACTCAGGATTACACTGAATATATGTATGTATTTTGAAAGAACCAAGATTTTGACAATGTTTTCTCTTTAAATCCATAAAAATAATTTCTATTTCCAAATTTTAGCCCATATCTACTCTTTATATATTTCATACAGGGTCTGCAGGGTCTCATTATGCAGATGGAATCATAGTGATACCCTGTTTTCAGCCTCCAACCACAGGGATTACAGGCACATGTGACCATGCTCAGTTTCAATTACTATCTCAGTGCACCCTGGGGGCAAGGCTGTATCTGTTGTTATCAATAATTTTTAGTTGTTATCTAGGAGTAGTTTGTGCTTAGGTTTGAGTTTATCTAAAGTGTATGTTTTTTTCTTTCTTAATGACACTTTAAATGGTAATTTGTCTGATATTTTGTTTGCCAGCATAAGAAAATCAACTACCATGTGTGAAATTTTCTAATGGATTTCCTGATGGCTTTTTTGGATACTTTGCCAACTATAAAGTGTTTCTTTTGATAAAAGAAAATAGTTTTACATAATTCCTTTCAGTAACCAAGTTTGGAATTATTTGTTCCACCAGCACTGTAGAACTCAAGCAAAATGCCAAATAGCAGTCTTCAGTGTTGTCATTCTTAGCTTCCTAGTCTTAGAGGGAAAGCAGTTAGTCGTTCATTGATGTAGATTTTACAAAGGTACTCACTATGTGAATGGAATAAAACTCTTCTATTCCCAGTCATGAGATAGACAATGTACGTTAAATTTATCTTGAAATTTTGAACTACTTATGGTTGTTTCTATATTTAATAAGAGAAGTACATATTTTTCTATTTTCTTCTATTGATATCATATATATATATATATATATATATATATATATATATATATATATATCTTGACTTTTTAATGCTAAACTAATTTTGTATTCATAGGAGAAATGTTATATTAATGATAAATGTTATATATTCTTTTTGTTATTTTTATGTATTATGAGATAAATTTCTAAACATTGAATTCATTATTTTCATCTCTGTGTCCTTCTAGCTTCCTCAAATGCGGTGTTCTCTACACAATGAGACCCACATGTTATTGTCTGGTTACCCCTTTCTAGATCTGAGTTGCAAGAAAAGCCAACCAGAGGAAACATTTCCACTAGGCATTACTGGTGGAAATTCACAGTATGAATATGATAAACAACTGTATTTTTTCTTAAATAAAATCTATTGTGTGTCCAATATCCTAAATCAAATAACCAGCACATTAATTATGTCACTTGATAGAAACCAAAGACAGAATTAAAATATGATAATTCAAAAAATAAACTCCAGCTAAGTGTGGGGGCACATTCCAATAATCCCAGCATTGAGGAGGCTGAGGTAGGATAACCGTCATGAGTTTATGTAAAACCTGAAATAAAGTGAGAATCTGTCTCAAAAACAATTTCTATGTTATAGATTGTTTTGGCACTATCAGAATATGCTGAAAGTAATATTTCTTAGGTTTAAATTTCAGATGTAAATATTTGAGACATAAATAGCTTAGATATAAGTATTCTGTTCTTATTCCATTAATTATTTTTTAAATTTTTTGTTCATTTTTTTGTTTTGAATTTCTTCAAGTGATTCTTATGTAAAGACAAAGTAGAAAGCACTGGCACAAGTGAAGGATGTATAAATTCTTAGAACTTTCAGAAAGTTAACTATTTCCCATCGTATAGGTTAAGTAACTTCCAAATTAATGAAGAAATAAGCAAATGATCTTTTCAAGCTGGTAATCACCAAGATTCTTTTTATTCTCACTCTGAGGACATGAGCTCTCAATTCACTATCATAGTATTTATTTTCTTGACTTAATGAAATTTTTGTTTAGCAAAGATTTTTATAGAGCTGGTGTCAGTTGAATATCCTATTCAATAAAGAGCTCCTAGAAAAGTTTGAAATTAAGTAGCTGATATATAGAACACCTGAGCATGATTACTACCATGTGACAAAATATCATCTATAATTATAAGAAACATATTAACTAAAAGAAAATTAAATAAATTGGCATCTTAAATATATTTATTATGAGTGACTTCTACAGTGAGATCTTTCTTATACATACAAGAATGTAAATGAAGAAAAATGATTTAAGAATGTAGACTAAACTAAGGAATTGATATATGGAATAGAGAAAAAAGCTAAGAAATGTGACTTACACCAAAGCAAGCTCAAAAGCCATTTAGTACTTCAACTTATGCCACAGGAGGTATGTGCATAGGAGGAGAGTGCCATTAATATTGTACTCTAGATACCACTGGCACATCTGGTTTATGAGCACTGAGCAATATGCCCCATTGTGTCTTCATCTGGAATTTTGTTTTTTGTCTTGGTCCCATGATGTCTGAATGTTTCTCCCTTGTTCCTGCTAAACACAGTTATGCTCTGTTTCTGACTGAACAATCTCAATATTATGCAAATATCCTAGCTGCTACATAGACAGTAAAACTAAAAGGCTAGGATTCTCAATTTTTCTCAGTTCTTCTGCTGTTGTGATTAAGTTCTCCTAAATTGGGTAAGGGGTTAATAAGGATTGGAAATTAGGATACCTGAATGCTATTCATTCACATTGATGTACTTTTATCAAAAAGAGCAATTTAAAGTAAATGTATGGGTGCTTAGTTAATACCATGGAACATTAGAACTCTCACTCTTTGTGTAAGAAACCAATCTTACATTCCTGCTTATGAACTGTTATCAAAAATCTAGTTTAAAGGCACATCATGGAGAATTTTGATTTATTCTTTTATATTTTGGCTGGCTCAGCCCACCCTAGGGGTGGACTGGCATGGCATGTAGTGCCAGGGATCGAACCACAGTCCCTGAGCTCTTGCCTAAGCTTGGCTAAACATGTGCTTTAGACCACTGATCTATCTCAGTGGCCCAAATTTATTTTTAATTTCAATTTATTTTCAAAGTTATCTTCTAAACTTATCTTTAACTTTTTTATTTGGTGTATAAAGATGAATAGAGCCACAAAGAGACCCCTGCAGGTTTGGGAAACTTAATGAGCCACTGCTCACCCCACAGCATCACAATAGTGACTCTGAACCATCAAGAACTCTAAGAGCGTTGGTGATACAGACTCCATTTCCCTCATTTGCAGGAGCTACTCTGAGCCATGGTGAACTTTTGGAGAGTCAACAATATCAAAACAGAGGAGTAAAATGCAACCTCAGACCTCTAACCCAGGAGATAATGACATAGAACTTTGAAGTCACAAATACTTGATAGCAAGTGAACTAAAGAAACAACTGCATCATACTATATAAGAAATCAGATAATAATCTCTCCGGTAAAAAATAAAGAAAGAAAAGACATCATGAAATAATAACTCAGCACTCTAAAGAAGACATAGATAAAAAATTGAGGAGTATGGAAAAATGATGGTAGGTAGCTGAGTTAGATAGGAATATTATGGAAAGTCACATGTAGACAATCTCTTAAGTGATGTCACTATGGAAAACGAGATGTCATGCAAATTTGTGAGAGACAGAAAGTCCCATTAGAGGGTCAAAACTCAAGATGAAAAATATCCCTAAATATAAACATCCAGGATTGATATTTCAGATAGGTCTCTGTCACTTTAAGGAAGTCAGGAAGAGTTACTAAGGATACGCCCCTGTTCTACATTCATGCCCTTTTGCTGCCTGAAATGTTTCTAAGTTTTAATCAATTTTACTAGAGCCATTTTACCAATAAACTTATTGATCATAGCGTTTTCCCACTTCATGTCCTTCTAGAAAATTCTCATATTTTCCACCATCAACCCATTTCACCTCAGGGATTTGCTCTATTAAAATCCAAAACAAGGTACATTACTGGGTAACCCACTCAGGTCCCCTTCTATCCCTCTCTTGGAAGATTTTTTTTCCCCAAATAAATACATTATGCTCTTAACTTCCATTGTTCCCATAGTTCATAATTCAGTTTTAGAGAACATTAACTCATTTCATGTATCTTTTACATTGGGAGTTTTATTCCCTTACGTAAAAATGATGGAAAAATTTAAATAACAATACAGGAATGCATTAGAATTCATAAAACATATTCAAACAGATATATAAGATACTAAAAATTTCACTGAGGGCTGGGAAGATGGCTCAGTGGAATAAGCGCTACCCTGGCATGTGCAAGGGCCTGAGTTCAATCCCTGGTTCTGCCAAAAAAAAAAAAAAAAAAAAAAAAAAAAAAAAAAAAAAAAAAAAAAAAAAAAAAAAAAAAAAAAAAAAAAAAAAAAAAAAAAAAAAAAAAAAAAAAAAAAAAAAAAAAAAAAAAAAAAAAAAAAAAAAAAAAAAAAAAAAAA
>PVKA01052486.1:0-11689 GCA_004027165.1 Ctenomys sociabilis
GAATGAATACTTTATGTCTCTTATGAAACCTTCAATATATACCTTCATTGTATAATATCTTCCTCATTATACATGACAGTGCTTCTTTTTATCCATAATTTTATTGAAGAACAAATAGCAATGAGACAGATTCAAATCAAATTAGTAGGACAGATTCAATAATTAATACATTGCATATTGTTTTCTTAGTGATTATTTGTTGTACAAGGTGCAGACATGATATTCTATTTGCAGACCCTATTAGAGCCGACCCCTCTATTCATTGACTGAAGAGATGTAGCTGTGCACCACACCCACATGAATTGCCTGAATCTTGTCAAAATGCTTGCTATTATTTTGTCGTTTAAAATGAAACGACAAAATTCTATGTTCCTAACCATTTAACAGCATCTATAGATCACATTTTAAATATAAGCTAAGGAAATATCCAACTAGAAGGGACAGAATCTGAATCAGAACTCATGAAATCTTGACATAAAACACATTCTTTCCTGGTACATCAGGGCCTCTGGGGTGAGCGGATGCCACTCAACACTCAAATAGTTGTGATATCAAGCATAGGAGAATGAAACAGATTTGGAAATTAAGTTTGTGAAGTGACAACCTGCACCTCAGATTTAGGGCCTGTGATGTCTCTTTTGGGTTAAGGCTTCTAGAGAAAGTTGTGATCATGGTAGTAGAGAAGGAAGGAGACTGTGAAGTATCCGTGGGCAGTGTTTGGCAAATGAAATACTCGGCCGTGCATCCCAGCAGACAGAGAGGATCAGGCCTCCAGAGACCAAAGCAGCTCTTCTGGCCACAGTCACAAATATTTAAAGTACAAATTGGCACAATCTAGAGAGCAATGATTTGTCCCAGGAAACATAATTTAGTTACAGCAGATCCCCAAAGGCTCACTCTGAGTTCAAGTTTTCCTCACACTTACCAACTACTTTTGACTATGTTCTAAAGCCTTGCCCAAACAAGAAACTCTCTGTGGGGATGGAACTGTGAACCTCCCTTGTCACTTAAGTGTTAGGATGCGCCCAGAAACAAGAAAGCCAGTGCCCCGGCACCAAGGGGATGGCTCAGTGAATAAGCTCTTCCCTGGCAAGCGCAAGAGCCTGAGTTCAATCCCTGGTTCTGCCAAAAAGAAGAAAGAAAGCCCCGAGTATTGCTGCACCTTGATCACCTTCTCTGCAGTCAGATACACCCACATGCAGTAAAAGGATCGGGAGATTTATTTATAAATAATGAATCATACTACCAGTTCTAAATTGCCTGTATATCTTAAATTGTGCCTCACAACCATTTTTTTTTTCTTGTATTTTAGGGAAGTGTCTACAAGGTGTTCAGGTCTCTCTACTAGATCGGACTCATAGTGATCCTCCTATTTATAGCCTCTCAAGAGCTGGGACTACAGGTACATGCCACCACGCCCAGTTTCAATTGCCATCTCAGTGCACCCCAGCCCATGTACCTGCTTGCAGGTGCTTTAATCCACTGAACTATTTGACCAGCACCTCACAGCCATTCTTGTAGAATTTTTCTACCTATAGTGGGGGATTCATTTCTTCATACTAAAATGTATTTCCTGATTCTCCAGCCTCAGCCAAATCTTCAGATAGTATTTATTTTGCTCTCTTAAATATTGTCTCTTAAGTAGGTAACACAGTAATGAAGAGTATATACATAGTATATCTATTTATGCAAATTAGTTTACATGTAATTATTTTCCATTGAACTATAGTCTAAATAAAAGGATAAAATATAAAAATTGATGTTTTCATTGCCAAGGTACTCTGGCAAGTATTGACCCTACTTGCTTCCTGAAAAATTTACAAGGAGGTAAAAGTACCTATAATGAAGTGTATATAACTTGTTTTGGCTTCGGCTTTCTGACATTAGACTTTATTTATTTGTTTTAATGAATACTTATAAAATGTCCACAGGACGGTGCTCTGTAAGTCATTTATACAACTAGTTTCTCTTACTTCATTGAAAAGAAAGTTTTGTGCTAATATTGTTTGGAGAATATTTTTTAAATTTTTTTATTGCTATTTATTTATTTATTTATTTGATACAGTGTCTTGCTACTCAGTTTAGTCTTATAGTGATTCTCCTGTATTGGCCTCTCCAACACTAGGATTAGAGGTGTGTACCACCATGGCAAGTTTTGGGGCTGGCGTAGTGCACTTGGGATTCTGGGGTTGACATGACATGTGGTAACAGGCATCAAACTTGGGTCCTCGCGCTTACCAGGCAGGTGCTTAGATCACCGAGTATCTCCTCAGGCCCTGGAGAGTATTTTATGCCCATATATTTTACTCTAAGTAACTACTTTGAAGATAACATACACAATGTTAACTGTTTTTATTCTCCTATTATTTTGTCATAAAATTTTGTTTTATTTCATAAAATTACAAAAATGAACCTGATGTCACTGAGTTATTTCCAACTCCTGAAGAATATAGTGCAGTATAGTAGGAAAATTTGAATTTGGTTTACACGATCCATAATCTTTTAGATTACTGCAGCAATAAAATATACTATTTATTAAAAAAATGCACTAAACTATGTTTATTCCTCTTTTTTTGCACTTACCCTAGTATAAATTTATTTCTAATCAGTTGTCTCATTTCAGAAAAAAATAAAGTGTTTAAGAAACACTTCAATTAAAGTGTAAGAAAATTCAGAATCTGAGCACTGAAGCTTTCTGTCTTTTTCTATTTTTTTTTTTTTTTTTTTTTGGTGCAGGGTATCACTATGCATGCAGCCCACATTCATAGCGATCTTCCTGCTTTTTGCCTCCCATGTGCTGGGATTACAGGCGCGCGCCACCGCGCCCAGATTGCATCGCCAGCTCAGCGCACCCGAGGGCGGGGCCGGCACGGCTGGGGGAGCCAAGGATCGAACACTGGTCCCTGTGCTTACCTAAGCAAGCGCTTAGTCTGCTGAGCTATACCGCCGGCCCCACTGAAGCTTTCTGATGTGTACATATCCACAAGCACATCAGACAAATACACACCATACCTATTAGGCATGACATCAAGAATGGCTTGTTTTCAGAAATGTAAGAAGCATACATTATAAGATTTTCTATGAAAATGATTATGTAAAACCATCCAAGGATTTCATTGACTCTATCTCAATAAAGTCTCAGGGTCCAGAGATCATTTTGCCTCAGGTTCAAGTGTACTGAGTCCTGATAGCACACACATTATCACAGGGGACCTCAGCAACCCCATACCTTCAGGCAGCAGTGGCTCAACTCTGTGCACACTCATTAGAAACCTTCCACCTAGTATCCCCACACCCCTGAGACCAAGACAGGAGAATCACAAGTTTGAGTCCATTCTAAGCTGGTCAGCAAGACCCTGTCAAAAACAGGCATACAAAAATGAGCTAAGAATGTAGTTAAGTGCAAAAGCCCTAGCTTCCATCCACAACACCGGAAAAAATCATTTTTCTAGGGTATTTTTATTTTATGTTTGACTCTGTTCTTATATTTTAAGAGACATATTGAGAAGTAAAATGTGAAGTAAAGTCACAGTATTGGGAATTGAGCAATATGAAAATGGTGACTTAGGACAATTATAAATTTAAGTCTTTCCCGGGACTTCTACATAGGCAAAATAAAACAAAAATGTATAACTTAATGAAACAAATAGAAATCTTTTCAGTTCAGTTTTTAAAAGAACAATATACTTAAGTGTCAATGGAATATCCATCTCTGACAAAACTAAACCAAAATGGGGGATACAAGTGAAGGACCATAGTTAGGATAAATATACGGCTACTTTTTCTTAATTCAATGAATAGAAAGATTTGTGCTAATAGTGTTTGGACAGGATATCATTTCTGCATCTTGTACTATGAATAACCACTATGAAGACAATAATATGCAATGTATTAATTATTATAAGTGTCCTACTAACTTGTTCTCAAACTGTCTCCTTGTTATTTGTTTTTCAATAAAATTAATAAAATAATAATAAAAGAACGATATCTTTTTTTGACTTGTACAAAAAATTATCTTCACTCATCAATGTAACCACATGTATTGAAATGGTTTTCAAAGTGTTTCTCACATTATACTTTTAGAACTCTGAGAAGGGGTTCAGTATTTGGATATGACCCCAGAGTTTTAAGGAGATAGTTCATTTTACAGCAAGGATAAGGACTGTAGAGAAAAATCTGACATCATCTTTGCACTTTCTCTTCCTGAATAGATCATGTCTTTTTAAGTGAAACACTAAATAAATTCATGGACTCAAGACCCATGCTAAAACTAGATGCTTTCAAAGGCCCTGGTTAATGAGGAATCTTTTAAATGTCACATCTACCGTGCAAATTAACCAATATTGCATTGCAAAAATCCCTCACAAGAAATCTGGTCAATGGTTTATGACAAAAAAATTAATGCTTTCTGTCAAGAAGAAGGGTTAAGTTTAGTATTAATCATAAAATGACCTTTAATTGCCAAACAAAAGCACTTTGTTATTTCACTACAATCCCGAATTCGCCCTGAGCATTGAAAAAAAGCCATAATTTGCGTAGTATAAATATATTAAAGTATTAAGCCTGCTCTGCTACTCAATTAGTAAACATGTCAAGGGGTGGGTGAGTTATTCATGGTTCACGGGGCCAGCCCCTTTTCATGGGCAACTTTTTTCACGCTAATGAAATGATGGATAATCTGGAAGTAGGTGCTTTAAGAAGATATTAATCATTCTTGGTGGTAATGCTAATCATGCGTTCCATCATCTCCAGATGCTGTGCCTCACCTTCCTCTGAGACAAAGGGCACCTCAGCCAGCAGAGTCCTTTTGATCACTTTTCTACAGGGACCCTCACTTGCAGCTGACATTATAGAACAGTTTTAGACTGCAGGGCAAGCTTAAGATACAAATAGCAAGTCCAATATAAAACTCTTTCCACTGATTATTGAAAATCTGAGCTGGGATCTCACTCAAGCCCTAGTTATTCACATTTTTTGTGGCTGCTATGACAACAGAAATGATTTAAACTATAGAAGTACAGCATAGAAGTCTGCCAACTAAGAGCTATAAAAGTTTGTCTGGCCAACCTGCTTTTATAGTCTATGTTTCTGATCTAACAAAATGTTAATGTACATTGGATCAGATTTATCTCTTACAATATACCTGATGGTCATCTTGAGCTAATGAAATGCAGTCACCAAAGAGAATGCTGGCCAATTAAACATTTTTATGGCCAGTGTTTTCTAAAGGGGGGAAAAGTTAAATATAATCAGAGGGTATATGTTATGAAGCTAAAATAGCTGCCCTCAAGACTAACTTGGAGTGCTTCATGGGCCCCAGTGTCTCAAGAAGAGCCTGGAATGATTCCTAATGCTAAGAGGCTGTTCTCTATAAATTACTGCATAAAGATAAAGCTAAGAAGACATACTCTGCATCATTGTTCAAAAGCTTCATAGGCACTAGAGTTTAAATATTACCTTCATATGAAAGAGAAGCTGTTTTCTTCAATCCATGTGGATGTGTAGCAGGATCTATAAATATACATGAGGATTGTCAGTGAAGTTATGTGAACTCCTCTGCAGGGGATGATTCTGCTTAGAGGCGCGTACTACACATACGATGACTCACAAAGATTTCTAGTCACATATGTGGGCACAGCTGGCCAGAGCCTAATTTCTGGCCTACTGGAGAAAAGTGGGCATTTTGTTCTTCATTCGAGTCGAACCATGTAATCAGCTTCCCGACAATGATCTCTCAAAGTGGTCACTGATCTCCATAATCTACTGAATTAGCAAAATCTGTCCACAGGAAAGAAGTACACTTATCCTTTATCTAATGAACTGTATATTGTGTTTCTAGCTCCAATCTATGTTCCCACCACTTTATTTCTGCTCTTCTTGTCTTCTGTCTACATAGCCTAAGTGAAAATGTTGTCATTTTCTGAATTGGCTTTTATCTTGGACCTTCACATTTCCTTAGCCAATTATATGAAAGAAAATGGATGTCTTGTTTCTCATAATCTCCATTTGTACCATTTTTTCTCACTGGTATTAGCTTGTTTTGCCTGCATACATTCCGTGCTTGTCTGATCCATAGAGCTGGTAAGAAACTTTTTCTTTCAGTCTCTTTGGTACAATGCAACCAATGAAACATGAAAGATGGAACAGTACTGCATAAAATACCTGCTATACATGGGGTTGCTAAAGAAAATCTGCACTGAACTATAAAGCCCTATCAGTGTAGGTCAGTTTGAATTGTTGATTTCCCTACATTTTCGCCCGTGTCTCAAAGTCTACTTTTCTCTTGCACTGTCCTTAAATTTGTCCCCCTTTTTCTGAGCTCATGTTCTCACTGGCTTGTACATTAGAAACAGAGAAACTCTCAGAACCATTCTCAGTACACTACTGTCAGAATCCACTGACATATGCTGAGTTTGCCTCTTTATATCTTCACGTGATGACAGGTTTTCCCTTGCTTAATAAAAAGTTTACTGCTTTGAGGCCTCTTGATTTTGTTAGGCTTTTTATTCTTCTTCCTTGAACTTACTTTCTTACATGCATGTGTTCTTGTTCCAAATCCCATGATTTATTTCAGCCTGTAAGTAATTCAAATATTCTCCCTAAAATAAAAATAAATATTTATTTTCTGCCCCCTTAATGCCTTTCTCTTCCAATTACTGTCCAAGGTACCTCAGGCTGCAAACTTAATTTATATCATGATTTTGGAGAAATGATATTTGTGTTTGGTTGGGTGGATGGGTTTGGTTATGTTTGCTACTGAATGCAACTTTTGCAAATGGAAGCAGAATTTTGCCTAGCACTTTTGTTTATGAGAAGTATTACTGTACCATCTCAAATTCTTGACAGGATAATATATACTAAACTACCTCATTATATATTATCCCAGACTCATCAGGCATTTGTGCTCATGGGTGTATTAAATTTTTGAAATTTCCACTTCCAGAACCAGCAGCACCTTGTAATCACTGAGAGTTAACTTCATGACTGCCATTGTGCTAGGGGAGCTTTATATTGCAAACACAGTAAGAAATATAGGAGTTAAAAAAACTAATTCAGTATTCTTCAACTTTATTAACAGCAAATAAATACAAAGAACATTGATTTTTATTAATTTTCTAAACCACTTGAATTGTTCTTTGTGCAATTCAACAAATTTTCTTCCTATCTTCTTTTTGTGTATTAGCCTGGAATGTTCATATATTCTAGGGCTCCTTGTTTATTCCACTATTCCTCTCACCTATTTATCCATTTAATTTTATTCACTCTCATGGAGTCAATTACCAATTATTCATATATGATGATATCTAATCTCTCAGGAAAACTGTTTCTGTCTCTCTCTGTCTCTGTTTGTCAGTCAATCTCTCTCTCTCTCTCTAAGCCAGGAATCAAACTCAAACCACTCATTTTCTCACCTTCACTTATTCATGAAATGTCTACATCTCTCTGCTTCTAAGTTTCTACCCCGTAAACTTCAGACACTCAACAGTACCAAGTCCAAATTTAGTGTGCTGCCTTGTCAGAATCCGATATTTTTCTATTCCTATTTAATTATGTCAGCACCAAAAGCTATGATTCTTCAAGATGAAACACTTCATTTTTCTTTCATCATCTTTATTTTTCTAATATAATAATAGGCATAATAATAGATCCTTGAGCACATATTTTCTCAATATTTCTCATTCAAATTGTAATTCCTCCTTATTTTACTGGAACTTTCATGACTTGTGTTTTCTGTCTTACACCTCAAGTTAACCATTTACAGAAAAAAAAAATACTTTGACAAATTTATATCTTCGTTTAAAAATTATTGAATGATAGGATAAAATGAATGTCTTCAGTGTGACATAAAATATCCTTCATAATACTGTTCCTGTCACCCTCCACAACACTGTGTTTTATTACTTCATGACTCTTCACTTAAATTTTGGCACAATAAATGATTTAGATTTGCTGCTGCGTGCATAATGCTTTTCGGTTATTGTCCTAGCCCTCATGTCTTTCTTACTCCTTTTCATCTTACTTGCATATTTACTTCCACTTTCTGTTATAATGCATGATTGCTCATCCTGCAAGGCATGGGTACAGGTGGCATCTTCTCCACAGGGATATTTTCTAATTGTCATTTACAGGGTGCCTGTCTATACAGCCATCCTCTGTGTTCTAGTTCCTGATGGAGAACAGTTTGACACATGGACTTTTGACTTTATGATGATGGGAAATCCATATTTCCAGTATTTAGTATTTAGTAGAGGCCACACTTTGATTTTATTTATTTATTTATTTATTTATTTATTTATTTATTTATTTATTTATTTCTGCAGCACCTGGGATTGAACTCAGGATCTTGCGCTTGCCAGCCAAGCACTTATTCTACTGAGCTATCTCCCCAGCCCCTTACACTTTGAATTTTGAAACACACTTTTTTTTTCCAACTTGGTGATAGCAGAATAATAGTCTCTGGCAGTGAGCTGCCATACCTGGTCTGCTCTACCATCTCATGGCTGAACAGCCCAGACTTTGCAGTGCTGCATTGCTAAGCAAGCCATGACATTTGATGGGCTAATGGGCTACATCCACTTTTTCTTTATGGTATTTTCAGCTTGTGATTAGTTTTTTTTAGACACTGCTATAAATGGAGGAACACTAAGATTCTGTAAGGTACTGGGCTATAATTATTTCTTTATATCTCAGGTCAACATAACTAAAGTGTGCTTATTCTAAGGGTCTACTCTTAAAACCTATTTTCATCCCTTTTCTCTAACTTGGTGTTTGCCAATGAACATATATTTATTGGGATAACTGTTAAAAGGAGAAAAAAGAATGAAACATTTTTTATTGTATGAAATTTATTAGGAAGATTGTAATTTCCAAAACAAAGATGGCAACTTCTATGGATGTCCCACCCTACCTGACCTTCCTGAACCCTGAAGGTGACAGCTATTTATGGGTGATCACATTGACTTATTCATAAATATTTACTGAATGAAAGAAACAAGTACAGACTCTAAGGATATAAATATTACCCTAAGGTTTTGTACTAGTGATGTGAGGGAGAATATGCCTGTATAATAATACAGACCCAAGCTATGTAAGAGGTGACATGCTGAAACACAGAGGAAGGAGTTAGTTCTACTTTAGGAGTTTTGGAAAATGATCCAGAATTTGAGCAGAACTTTAAGGATCATTACCAATTGGCCAGACAGATAAAAGGGAAGAATATTCTAAAACAGACTGTATGACGATACAGCAATTAGAAATGTGAGAATTTTAAAGAGCCAGCAAAAATTCAGAAAATCTATCATACTGCTAATGCCTGTGCTATCTGTCTTTGTAAGGTGTGCTAGTTAGCTTTAGTGTCTACTTAAGTAAGAAGTGCTTCACTGACTGGCCCAGAGAGTTCTGGATGCTTCTCGATGCTTGAGTAACTAAAGAGGGAAGATCCAACTTGGATACCGGTGGCACAAACCTAGACACTTGTGCACTGGGTGGAATAAGAGGAAAATGAGCATGAAACTCTTACATCTGCTTCTGCAAAGGAGCTCGAGGCTTTGACATTGCTCTTCGACATTAGCTCCAGCTTTTCAGTAGACTCTTCAGACTTCTGGTGCATATCATTTGGCTTTTTGGTTATGAATTACATGGGACTCTGAACTGAGCTCCACTGTGGTAATAGAATCAGCATGGTAATACAAACACAAAGAACAAAACAAAACAATACCAGATCTAATGGCTTGTGGAACAGATTAGAAGATGCAGAAACAACTACAAACACGCTCAGCCACCTTATCATTGACAAAGGGGCCAACCATGTCCACTAAAGGAAGACAGTCTCTTTAATAGATTGTGCTGAAAATGCTGTCTTTCTATATGTCAAAGGCTAAGACCAGACCCTTGTGCATCATCATGCATTAAATTAAAGTCAAATTGATCAAAGCCCTAAATGTTAAAAGAGAAAAACTAAATTTATTGGAAGAGAAAGTAGGTAGAAATCTTGAAGACATGGTGGTAGGCAGAGAATTGATAAACCAAACTTAGACTGCATAGTAAATAACTCCAAAGTATCAACATTTTGGTTCTCATTAAAAGGCTTTTGCACAGAAAAAGAAATTACCAACAAAATGACAAGACAGCCCACAAAGTGGGAAAGTATTTTAGCCAATTGTCTCTTAGACAAAGGTCTTTATCTATAATATATAAAGACTTGAAAAAAAACTCAAATTCAAAGACTCAATTGAAACATGAGCAACTGAGAAAATATACACTTGTCAGATGAAGAACTACAAGTGCAAAATAAACATGTGAAAAATGTTCAACATCACTGGTCATTCAATAGATGCAAATTAAAACAAACAAGCAAGCAAATAAGAAAACAGAAAAAAATGCTGAGATTCCTAATTTAACTACAGAAAGAATGGTTATCATTAATAAATCAAGCAATATCAAGTGCTGGAGGAGCTGTGGAGAAAAGGAACACTTCTCCACTGTTGGTGGGAGTATATATTTGTGAAATTGATGGAAATCAGTGGAATTAACACTCTCAAAATCAGTATGGAGACTCCTCCAAAAACTATGATCAGAGGTCCCATTCAACCCAGTTATTTTTCTGTGGGTATTTTTCCAGAAGAACTGAAAACATCACACCACAGGAATATATGTGCCCCCATGTTTATAGCAGCACAATTTGTAATAGCTAAATTTTGCAAATAATACAAATACCATAACTGAGGAATGGATAAAAGATATGTGTTTTAATACAATTGAGTACTATTGAGCCATTAAAAATGAGGAACTTGAGACTTTCATAGGTAAATGGATGCAACTTGAATCCGTACTCATAGAGAAATAAATCAGACTCACACATACAACATTGTATTGTCTCCCTGGTGTGAGAAACTGAAAGAGTAGATAAGCTCTAAAATGTTCAATAAGATATTATGGAACACACATTCAAAAGGAAAAAGAAACTAGGATGGCTGAAAGGTAAAGGGATGCTACACAAAGGGGAAAAATGCAAGTCATTTATCCTAATTGCATCATTAAAAAGAAAGGTTTTTACTAATATCAATTGGAGACATTTTTATGCTCATATTTTGTTGCCTGATCAACTACCTTAAAGATAACAACATGTAATGTGTGAACTATTGTTATTCTTCTACAATGTCATGAAATTTTATTTTAGTTTTCTTCACATACAAAAAATTGTGAGCTCCAGATCTCAGGAATCTGACCAGATCCTCCCTCTCACCAGCACACAAAGTGGACTTTGCACCCCCTTTCACCACAATTCTGTAGGTGGACAATTCCATCCTCTCCCGTACATCCTTTATATGTCATATATATACATACATATATATATATATATATATATATATATATGTATATATACCATAATATATGTGGCTATAGAAAGCTAGTGCAGAATGCATATCAAATCATTTTTCTGGGAAGTGTGTTAAATTTTTTAGGACGTGTCTGAAAGTGTTATTGCATCACTGTTTCCCAAAGTCTCCTAAGAAAGCTTCTTACGGAAATTTGAGAGTTGAACTAATCTAAGGAGCTAAATCAGTATGAATAAACATCCAGCCTTCCTCTTTCTTTGGTCTGATATATTCAAGGTTAAATTACATATCTCTTCATGTTATCCATTGATGACATTGCTGAAGACTGAAGAACAGGTTTGTCTTCCTTA
>PVKA01052487.1:0-11691 GCA_004027165.1 Ctenomys sociabilis
TTTTTTTTGGTGGAACCAGGGATTGAACTCAGGCCCTTGCACTTGCCAGGGAAGTACTTATTCCACTGAGCCATCTCCCCAGCCCCTAGGCCATTCATTGTTAAAGTAACAAAAACATCAATGAAGAATGCCATTTAAATTATATAAGACAAGGTCTTGGCTGGCCAGACAGCTCAGTGGACTAAGCGCCTGCATAGGCAAGCACAGTGACCAGGGTTCAATCCCCTATACCACATGCTGAGCCTCGCCTGCCCCTGGGTGCACTGAGCCAGCCACCTAGACCGGCCATGGTGGTGCACCCTTGTAACCCCAGTCCTGGGGAGGCTGAAAACAGGAGGATCACTATGAGTCCGAGTTGCGTAGTGAGGCCCTGTATCAAATACATAAAAAAAAAAAGAAAAAGAAAAAGAAAAAATCTTGAGGCTCTTTGCTGTCTCACATGTATGAATTTGCCTCCTAAACAGGCTCTCTCTCCTCTCAGTCATGTTGATTCAGACTTTGGGAAATATTCGATTTTTTTTAGTGCTGAGGATTGAAATGGGCTGTGAGAGCACCAGGCAGTACTCTGACTGCTAGATGTTTTTTATTTTTTTAATCAAGTGTGGTATCTTAGTCCATTTTCTGTTGCTGTCATAGAATAACTGAGAATGGGAAAATTTATAAATAATCAAGGTTTATGCAGCTTTTGATTCTGGAGCCTAGGAGGTCTAAGGAGCTGGAGGGCCACATTTAATGAGGATTTCCTTGCTACTGGGGATGGTGCAGAATTTCCAGTTGGCATAGGGCATTACATGGCAAGAACGGCATGCACAAGAGACAGTCAAAGTGGCTCTTATAACAGACTCAGTCTTGGCATATGACCATCAGGGAGTAATCCATTCATGTGACAGATCCCCCATGATCTAATCACTTCATAAAGGTCACATCTGGCTGTATCTCTTTATATTTTTTCAATATGGATCACATTTATTTTTTTAATGTATTTGGTACAGGATCTCACTAGGCAGCTCAGACTCACAGTGATCCTCCTGCTTCAGCCTCCCCAGCACTGGGATTACAGGTGTGTGCCACCATACCCAGTTTTGGTGACTGGTTTGGTGGGCCCAGAACAGGACCAGCACAGCATGTGGTACCGGTACCAGTGTCCTTGTCTTTGTGCTTGCCAGGCAGGAACTTTGACCACTGAGCTGTCTCCCAAGCCCTTGGATCACATTTCTTTCTTACTTTTTTTTTCTTTTTTGGTGGAACCAGGGATTGAACTCAGGCCATTGCACTTGCCAGGGAAGTGCTTATTACACTGAGCCATCTCTCTGGCCCCTGGATCACATTTCAATGTGGATTTCGGTGAGGACATTCATAGCAGATTAGGTAGGATTAGCTTGTGTTTTGGACGTTTTCATGGACTGGAGGAAGCAGGAGTGGGTATAAGGAACCAGTTTAGACAACAATCCAAGCAGATCTAAGACGATAGTGCAACATCTTCTACCTGCTTACAGCACTTCTCAACCAAACAGCCAGAATTATCTTTCAGAATAAATCACACTTTCTCATGGGAGCATGCTTAAAGCTCTAGGGGGTCAAAGTGTAGCTCAGTGGTCGGGTGCTTGTATAGCAGATCCTGGCTACAGCCAGCACTGAAAAACCAAGTCCAAAACTCTTCTGAAACTCCTCTGCTCTCCTTAGCATAAAAAGGAGATTTTTGGCTTATCCAGGAATAGAGGTTGTTTTTCCATTTTCTGATGTCTCCTTCCATCTCTTCTCAGAGCACCATAGTTTTCATGATGGAAGTCTTTAACTTTCTTAGGTTAATTCCTAGATATTTATTTTATTATTATTATTTTTTAAGCTGCTGCAAGTGTCATTGTTTTCCTGATTTCTTTCTCGTTGGGTTTATTACAAATGCTATCAATTTTGTATCATGCACCTTATTGAATTTATTTTCAGCATGTATTGGAGACATAATAATAAAAAAAAAAAAAACTGAAGCCGGGCGTGGTGGCGCAGGCCTGTAATCCCAGCACTCGGGAGGCTGAGGCAGGAGGATTGTTGTGAGTTCGAGATCAGCCTGAGCTACAAAGTGAGTTTAAGGCCAGCCTGAACTGCACAGTGAGACCCTGTCTCAAAAAGACAAAAAAAAAAAAAAAAAAAAAAACTGAAAAAAGGTTCATTTTTGGGGGGCTATGAGCAGAATATATTTTTTGAGGGATAGAAAGCTCCTGTCTGAGAGATGGACAGGAGGCGGGCCCAAGCAGGTTGTTTCTCCAAAAAGGTTCACTCTTTATGTTATAAATTTCTGTGTGTTTTGACAATGCCTTGTTTCATATGTCTACCATGCCATCATTGTTTTGTTTAATAAAGCTTTATATGATACCAAAAGTTTGAGATTTTTTTTCCTGTGGCCAGTAAGTCCCACATAACTTGGCCTCATCTGTGTCTTCAGCTTTAATTTTCTAGAACATTCCCCCATTTCCTGTCTATCAGTACTAATAGTTTTGAGTTGGTTCCTCAACACACTGAATTCATTCCACCTCAGGGCCTTTGCGTATGCTGCCTGTGTCTCCCAGAATGTTTTCCATCTCATTACTTGCCTGTAGGCTTCCTGTAGGGCCCCCCCAAAGAAACAGGAAGCAGTTTCTCTGTTTTTTTCTTTGTCTTGATCAATTAATATGGACTACCTCAACAGCTCTGTGATCTGCATATTTTCCCGTGTGCTTGAAGCCAGGCTGGGGTTTAGGACATCTGTGGGCACTGACAGTGGTGTTCTCCTTGCTGTCACTTTCTGCGCTTCAAATATGCTGGCTCCCAACACACCAGGCAATACTCCTACCTCTGGGCCTTTGTACTTGTTGTTTCCTCCACCTAAACACTTTTCCACAGATAAGCATATGCCACTTCATCTCATTCCTGCACAAGTTACTGCCTAAATTTCCCTTTTCAGCAAGGATTTCCCTGCTGTATAATATCACATACGCACACACACACACATACACATACACATACACACACACACGCACACGCACACGCACACACATGCATGCATGCACACACATGTACTCCATTCTTTTGAACATTTATTTCTACCCATTATGCCTATTATGGGGCTGGGAGATGGCTCAGTGGAATAAGCGCTTCCCTGGCAAGCGCAAGAGCCTGAGTTCAATCCCCGGTTCTGCCAAAACAAAAAACAAAACCAAAAAAAACACTATACCTATTATGGTTTGTGTCTAGCTGTCCCTCCAAAGCCTCAGGCAGGCATGGGCGGCTTTTGGAGTCTGCGATTGATTCATGATCCAGGGCTCAGATTATGGACATGGGTACCGCTGGGATTGCAGGTGTGAGAGCCACACCCAGCCTGGGGCGACCGCCGAGGGCAGGAGGGCAGCGTAAGGGGGGGGCGGGCTTGCGGTCTGCTGCCACTGTTGCTGCTGCTCCGCCCTCTGGCGCTTGCTGTTCTACTGTTTCCTGGCTTCATGAACTGCTGCCCTCTGCCATGTGCCCCTCTGCCTTGGAGCCAGCTGAGTATGGACTGAAACCTCCACAAACTGTGAGCTAAATAAAGCTTTCCTTCCTTCACTTTTGGGTGTTGGGTACTTTGTCCCAGCAACGAGAGAAGAGTAACTGAGACAATGCCACTACCTTCTAATACACAAAACTATTTATTTTGTTTTCTGTCTGTCCCTTGTGGAAGGCAGCGCCACAACGCTGGAGTTTTGCCTTGTTTTACTCGTTGCTATAGTCTTGTACCTCACCTGCTGTCTGGCTCAATAAATTTTGATTTAAAAAAGAAATCATTTTTAACTTTTATTTATTAAAAAATTAGTATATGTTTGCAATAAATCATAATTTCATTCATGACAGGGCATTGGCACATGTATATCGTAATTCCGTTAAATGAATCACAGAGAGGAGTCATAAGCCACTCCTGGCAGTGGCTGACCTTAGTGACTTTAAGTTCCTCACCGACTCCTGACTGATTCCAGGCGGTGGTGGCCAGAGCCTGGCTCTCCTGCCAATGGGTGTCTTAGTCACTTACCTGTTGCTGAGATAGGGCACAAATACTTGCATCTTTTATTTATTTATTTATTTTTACTTTTTAGGGAAGGGTCTACAGGGCACTCAGGGTTTCACTACTAGATTGGATCCACCTGTTTACAACCTCCCAAGAGCTAAGATTACAGGCATGAGCCACCAACCCAGTCTAATACTTGTATCTTTTTTTTTTTTTTCCCCCCGGAACCGGGGATTGAACTCAGGCCCTTGAGCTTGCCAGGGAAGCACTTATTCCACTGAGCCATCTCCCCGGTTCTAGTACTTGCATCTTAAAGTAAAAGTTTACTTGACTCCTGTGTTTTAGAGGTTTCAGTCCATACTCAGTTGGCTCTAGAAAGGATGGCATGTCATGGCAGCCAGGAAACAGGGACAAGAGGAGAAGCTGAGGAGGAACATAAGTCCTTCCGGGTCACCCCCAGAGACTCCAGCTTTCCAGTACCACACTCACTACACCAGGACCTAAGCCGTAATGAGGAAGATCACGCCTCACAGCCCGGGGTTGGGCTCCACTCCAGAACCAGGAAGCATTACTCTTTTCTAGGCCCGATGGTTAAAGATTCCAACAGACAATAATCCTTGATCTTGAGGATCTTTTTTTCTTTTTTCATGTGATGTTAGTTCTCTCTGAAATTCCTCCTCCTCCCAACTTTAGGCCACTGCTGGTTCCTGAGGACCCAGAAAAGGCAGTCTTCATTTCAGCCCCAAAGTGTAGCCTATGCCAATGATTAGCAATTCCTTTAAGATGCAATTGTCTTAGCTCAGGTTGCCCATAAGCAGACACTGAGGCAGGGGTTCAGATGCCCCTGAATTTGTGGGGAAGGCAGAGTTGGGATGTACACCATTTGCTGGGAGGATACAGTTGGCATATTTACATTAGTTTGTAAGGGATGGATGAAGTTCTATATGTACTTATTTGTTGGAGGAAAGATACACATAATATGCTGGAAAGGATAGGAGTGCATAATTTTTGGGGGATGACAGGGAACTGGATGCATGTAATGTGTTGCAGGGTGAGATCAGGGACACACAATTTCTTGGGGGCTAAAGACCGGGATGTAAATGATTTGCTGCAGGACAAGGAGCACTAGGACACCTATGATTTGTTAGAGGACAGCGAGGGCTGGATGCATGTGGATTTGGGGGGTCATTCTCGGAAGAGTGGACTGAAGAAGCGGGACAGGGCAGGAGGAGGAGCTGTACCAGGAGGTACCTCTCCAGGAGTTCAGGCTCAGCCTCGTCACGGGCAGTTCTGGAACTTGCACCTTGAGGCTGATCCATCCTAAGAAAAAGCATTGATGTGGGCTCCCAAGTTGTTGGTCATTGGCTGAGGTCTGCCCCTGCCCCAGACCTAACCAGCAAAATGACATCTATACCAGGTAAGGAGATCTGGCCCCTGCAGCACTCACTGTGCTGCTAACATCTTTCTCTGGTAACCCAAGCACTGTGGGAGCCTGAGTAGGAAGATTACAAGTTTGAGCTCTGCCTGGGCAACTTACTGAGACCCTGCCTCAAAATAAAAAATAAATTAAAAAGGACTGGGGATATAGCTCAGTGTGAAGGCCCTGGGTTCAATTCCTAGCACTGAAAACAAAACAAAACAATTTTCTCAAAAAAGAAAATAACTTTCTCTGGCCTAGGATCACTCAGTGCTTCAAATGCTGCTACACAGAACATGCATGCCACTTTTTCTTCCCTTGAAGGTGCTCAAAATGACAATGATTTTCTACAAGCCTTGTTGCATCATCGGGTGATAAAGATGAGGTTGAATAATTTCCACATAACTAAAAACTTGTCTAGCCGGGCGTGGTGGCGCATGCCTGTAATCCCAGCACTCGGGAGGCTGAGGCAGGAGGATTGTTGTGAGTTCGAGACCAGCCTGAGCTACAAAGTGAGCTTAAAGCCAGCCTGAACTGCATAGCGAGACCCTGTCTCAAAAAGACAAAAAAAATAAATAAAAATAAAAAAAAATAAAAACTTGTCTAAAATTTTTATTTACTATAATACTGGAGAACTGAACCTAGAGACTTTGCACTGAGTTACATCCCCATCTCTGTCTCTAGTTGTTGTTATTGTTATTTTAATTTAATTTAAATTTTTAAAATTTATTTATTTATTACAGTGTCTCGCTGCACATCACGGATTCTTTTTTGCTGAGGGGGCGGGGTCAGCTCAGCCCGCCCTGGGGGCGGGGCTGGCGCGGCATGTGGTGCTGGGGATGGAACCCCGGTTCCTGAGAGCTTGGCTAAGCTTGCCAAAGCAGGCGCTTTAGACCGCTGAGCTATCTTGCCAGCCCCTGTTATTTTAATTTAATTTGTTTTTGTTTTTTATTTTTTATTTCTTGTCTTTTTGAAACAGAGTCTCACTATGCAGTTCAGGCTGGCCTTAAGCTCACTTTGTAGCTCAGGCTGGTCTTGAACTTATAACAATCCTCCTGCCTCAGCCTCCCAAGTGCTGGGATTACAGGCATGAACCACCACGCCCCGCAGTTATTTTAATTTTAAAATAGGTTCTTACTAAGTCACTAAGCTTTCCAGGTAGGGTTGAATTTATAATCCTCCTGCCTCAACCTCCCAGAGGACTGGGATTACAGGCGGTTTTTATTTTTAATTGACAAATAATTATCTATCTACCTATCTATCTATCTACTTATATATACATACAGAGAATACAAAATCACTGGTCCCCAGCACCACATATCATGCCAGCACCCATCCTCAGGGCAGGGTTGAGCTAGCGAAAAGGAGAATACAATGATTTTGATATTTATATATATATATATATATATATATATATATATATATATATATATATATATATATATGGTAGGCTAATGATCAACAGCCTCTCTTGGATCTAGAATCCAGACAACTGGAGAATAACAATTAGAAAAAAGAAGCATTATATATATCATAGAATATATACAAATGTACATATATATTTATCATCAAGGTAATTATCAAGCTAATTAATATATCCATTACTTAACACAGTTTGTGTGTTCTGGTTTCTTTTTTTTTTGTGGAACCAGAGATTGAACTCAGGCCCTTGCACTTGCCAGGGAAACACTTATTCCACTGAGCCATCTCCCTCATCCCTACTTCACACAGTTTGGTTTTTTTTTTTTGTTTTTTTTTTTAGACAGGATCTTGCTATGTAGTTTGTGACCCTGGACTCACTATGTAACCCAGGCTGCTCTTGAACTCATGGCTATCCTCCTTCCTCAGCCTCCCAATCACATTTCGATTTTATTTATTTTTATTTTTTTGGCTAGTTCAGCCCTGCCTCGAGGGTGGGAATGGCATGATATGGGGTGCTGGGGACCAAACCACGGTCCCCCAAGCAGGCGCTTTAGACTGCTGAGCTATCTCGCCAACCCCCAAACACATTTTTAAAATAGTAAGATCATTTAAAGTCTACTTTAGGGCTGGGGAGACAGCTCAGTGGTCTAAGTGCCTGCCTAGCAAAAGCAAGGTCCTGATTTTGATCCCTGATATTGCATGGGCACGCTGTGCCAACCCTGAAACAGGGCGTGGTGGCACATACCTGTAATTCTAGAGCTGGGGAGGCTGAGACAGGAGGATCACTATGAGTCTGAGCTGCATAGTGAGACTCTGTAGCCAATAAATAAATGAAAAATTAAAGGAAAGTATTTTAAAAGAAATTTTATTTACAGCACATTATTATTAACTATTGTCACTTTGCTCTGCAACAGATCTTTAAAATCTGTCTCTTTTAATAATTATGTATTTCAAAATAACTAGAAGAGTCCAGTGGCTCAACACACTAAAATTTAAACGAGGTGCTGGAAATTGTGGTGGTGTCCTTATGTTATCGCCATGCCCATACATATGTGCAAATATTGTAGATCAACTAAAAATTAAAAAGGTAGGATGCTCAAAAACAAGACAGGGCCAGCCAAATAGCTCAGCGGATTAAAGCGCCTGCAAGCAGATGCAGGGGCTGGGTTCCACTCCTCCCCTCCACCCGCGCGCCCTGAGAGCGCGCCTGAGACTGGGCGTGGTGGCACGCGCCCATAATTCCAGCTCTTGAGAGGCTAACAGGTGAATTACTACGAGTAAGATCTAGGAGTGAACCCTGGACCTCCCTAAAAATACAACAACAACAACAAAAAAGACAGAAAATCTCAGTTTACCAAAAATAAAAAAGAAAATCTCAGTTCACGGTTGATTCTTCCTGAACAGTGGTTAGTTTTTATATCACACTGCCACCTTCTGGTAAATTTGAGAAATTAAAAAAACTTGAAGTAATTTCAAAGGGTTTAAACAGGAAAGTTTAAATCATTAGGATAGCCGGGCGTGGTGGTGCAGGCCTGTAATCCCAGCACTAGGGAGGCTGAGGCAGGAGGATTGTTGTGAGTTCGAGACCAGCCTGAGCTACAAAGTGAGCTTAAGGCCAGCCTGAAATGCACAGTGAGACCCTGTCTCAAAAAGACAAAAAAAAAAAAAAAAAAAATCATTAGGATATGAAGGACTGAGGCAAAATCTATTAACTAACTTTCTTCAATGTCACCTTAAATGTTTCTTTTTTTATACACTGGAGAAGGAACGCAGGGCCTCACACGTGTCAGAGAAGTGCTCTACCACTGAGCTACATTATCAATCCTTTTTATTTTTATTTTTTATTTTAGGAAGAACCAAAAATGGTAGGCTAGTGATCAACAGCCTCTCTATGGATCTCGAATCCAGACAACTGGAGAGTAACAATTAGAAAAAAGAAGCAATAACAATATGCAATATAGCTGTTGTTAATTTTCTATTATCTTGTTTTGAAATTCTGTATCATTACTTTTTTTTCCTTTTTGAGATAGGGTCTCGCTAAGCATGGTTCAGTGGGCTTTGTGCTCACTTTGTAGCCCAGGCTGGAGCTCACACTGATCCTCCTGCCTCAGCCTCCTGAGTGCTGGGATTCCAGATGTGCACCACCACACCTGGCAATGTATCATTTTTTTCTCTTAAAAAAAATAATAAACAGAACAATTACTGCATTTACAGACACACTAAAAAATGCTAGTGGATAAACAAAATGATGCAAAACATGAATCATCAGTTTAGCAAATAATTAGAGTCCATACCAAACAGAAATCCAGGGCCAGCCAGATAGCTCAGCAGACTATGGTGCCTACTTAGGAGGTGCAGGGGTCGAGGTCTGAGGTTCAGTTCCTGGCGTGCCATGCTGGTCCCACTCCCGGAGGGCCCTGCGATGGCAACTGAGACTGCGCTTGGTGGCATAGCCTGTAATCCCAGTGCTCGGGAGGCTGAAAACAGGAGGATCACTATGAGTCTGATCTGTGTCATGAGACCCTGTAGACCCTGTACTAAATAAATTTAAAAAGAAAGAAAGAAAGGGCAGCAGAAGTGACCCATGCAGTGACAATGTCAGAACCAGAGACTGGTCTGATGTCAGAGGTGAATTACTCAGAGACATCTCGAAAACAAGAAGAGAAACGCAAAATGGGTTTAAAAGCTTCTAGATGATGCAAAGAAGAGTAGTCTAGGATGAACTGGACTTAGCGAACAATCAGAAGAGAGGATAAATAGCATGAAAATCCTGTTTACAGAAATAGTGGCATAAAGCTTCCAAATATGGGAAAAGAATTAAACATACAGTTAATGAGGCACAGAGAACCCGAAATAGACATGATTTCAAGAGGTCTCCAGGATACATCATAGTCACAATCCCAGACGTCAAGCACAAGAACAGCACAAGTTGTCAGAGAAAAGCAGGAAATCACTTATAAAGGGCAACTTCTTAGAATTACAGCAGACCTTAAAGGCCAGGAGACTTGGACAGAAGTGTTTAAAGCCCTAAAAGAAAACAACTTCCAACCCAGACTCCTGCACTCTCCTAAACTATCTTTCAGAATTAATGGAGAAATAAGATATTTTCTGGAAAAATGAGCACTTTAAAAAATATGTGAGCATCAAAGGATCGTCACAAAAATTTATCAGGGATATCCTAGAAAGAGATGATGAAGCTAATAATGCAAATAAAAAGGGAGGCCGGGCCTGGGATGATAGCCCAGTAGAATAATCACTTGCCTGGCAAGCACAAGGTCCTGAGTTCAATCCCGGTGCTGCAAAAAAAAAAAAAAAAAAAGGAGGTGGGGCTGGAGATACAGCTCAGCAATGGGACCAGGTAGATGGCTCAGTGGAATAAGTGCTTCCCTGGCAAACACAAGGGCCTGAATTCAATCTCTGGTTCGGCCAAAAAAAAAACCCAAAACAAACAAACAAACAAAAGATATAGCTTAGCATTGCAGCACTTTCCTGGCAAGTGAGAGGTTCTGAGTTTGATTCCTGGCACTAAAAAAAGAAGCAGAAAAGTCTAATGGAATGAATACACTAGCTAGGGTGAGCAGTTAGGCAAAGAGGGAAGAAAAAGGAAACCAGAAACAGGAAACCAACACAATGACAGGAATAAGTCAATATCTTTCAGTAATAACTTTCAGTGTGAATGGTTTCATTTCCCTAATAAAAAGAGACAAATTTGAAAAACTAAACAAAAACAAAACCTAACAATTATGTTGCAGAGAATAAACACATTTAGTCCAAAAAAAATTCGCAGCTTAATAACTCAAAACAATGAATTCAATGTTGTATACAACAATGTTCTATGCAACAGCAACCCCAAAATATCAAGAGTAGCTATCCTATTTTCAAAATGGACTTCAAGTCAAAAGTAAGCAGGAGAAGGGCCGGCAGCATAGCTCAGCGGACTAAGCGCTTGCTTAGGTAAGCGCAGGGACCAGTGTTCGATCCTTGGTTCCCCAAGCCGCACCGGCCGGCCTTCGGCGGTGCTGAGCTGGCGATGCAATCCGGGCGTGGTGGCGCACGCCTGTAATTCCAGCACATGGGAGGCAAAAAGCAGGAAGATCACTATGAATGTGGGCTGCATTCATAGTGAGACCCTGCACCAAAAGAAAAAAAAAAAGTAATCAGGAGAGACAGAGGGGCACTGCATATTGGGGGAAAAGAAAATTCAATAGGAAGAGATAATGATTAAAAACACAAATGGTGTACCCAAGTTCATAGAACAAGCGCTACTGGACTTAAAAGTCAGATAAACACCAACAACATTCTAGTGGGGGACTCGATACTCCAGTGTCACAAATAGATCAAGTAGAAAAAAATATCAATAAAGGAATACCAGAGTTTGATCAAACCTTCAAACAAATGGCCTTATTACACATCTACAGAATATTCCACCCAACAACAACAGAATACACATCCTTCTCAGTAGCACATGGGATGTTCTCCAAAACAGACCACATGCTAGTCCATACGGTATGCTTCAGTAAATGCAAAATTTATTTATTTATTTATTTATTTATTATTATTTTTTTTTTTTTTTTGTCTTTTTTTGAGACAGGGTCTCACTGTGCAGTTCAGGCTGGCCTTAAGCTCACTTTGTAGCTCAGGCTGGTCTCGAACTCACAACAATCCTCCTGCCTCAGCCTCCCTAGTGCTGGGATTACAGGCATGTGCCACCACGCCCGGCTATGCAAAATTTAAAAAAATCCATGTAGTGCTCGCTTCGGCAGCACATATACTAAAATTGGAACGATACAGAGAAGATTAGCATGGCCCCTGCGCAAGGATGACACGCAAATTCGTGAAGCAT
>PVKA01052488.1:0-11796 GCA_004027165.1 Ctenomys sociabilis
TGGCAAGATTATGCCACATCAGCTGGTTAGTCAACACATTTCATTGAATTTTGTGTAAATCTCACACTTTGCTATACCTCAAACCCACATCTGACCACACGTTTCTTTGTTATTTAGGGAAAATCAAAAACAGTTCTTATTATCTCCTCCCGGTGTTTGATGTAATTTTTAAAGAAACTAAAAAGAAAAAAAGGAAACTCAAATTGTTTCTGGATTTCATGTGTCTTATGATATCACTAGAAAGTACATAAAAAGCGAGAGAAAAAGAGAACAGATTTGAAAATCACCTACGAACCTGCTGCTACAATGCAATACTATTTAGTGTATGGAAAAAATTTTTTTTTAGGTTTTTTCTTTTACGTGTGGGTTTTTCAATCATAGTTAAAATCATTCTGAATGCATAACTCTATCGTTTGGGGTTTTTTACATAACCTAGTCAGCATAAACAACAGAGACAAATTTTCCATTGAGCAGATCAACCCTTGTGAAATTAACCTCTTGTTTGAATTTACAAGTATTCATGCAGTTTTGTGACTAGAAAAAAGTACCAAGGTAAACATATTTTTATATATGGTTTTTGCCAGGCATATAGCTCAGTGACATAAGTGCCTGCCTTGCAAGCACAAGGTCCCAAGTTCAATTCCTGGTACCAGGAAAAAAAAAAAAGAATGATTTATATATGTGTACTTTACTTAATGTTAAGTTTAAGAATTATTGACTAAAAAACTAATGCATTTTGTGTGGTCTTCTTAAAGAGACTGAATCCCAGACATGTATTAGCAGACATGAACAGGCACCTGTGTACCAATAACTATTTCTCCGGCCCCTGTCCAGGTTCTCTGCCAAATTCGAGGAGTAAAAGTTTTCATCTCTTTTTAAATCCTCTGCTGAGAACTATCTTCGTCCTTTGCCCATTTATTTAGAATCTCTAGAAAAAAAAATAAAAACTCTTCATAGAGAAATAACATAATCTAACATTTTGTGAGTGTTTGGCTTCTTCTGGTATGTTACTTGATATTTCCTATTTTAGGAAAAAAGCTTTCTACTTTTGTTAAACCAAATCTGCTTCTTTCGCCTTGCTTTCTGTTGAGGCAGGGTCTCACTGTGTAGTGCAGGTTGGCCTGGAATTCACTGCGTAGCCCAAACTGACCTCAAACTCACAGCCATCCACCTGCCTCAGCCTCACTGGTCCTGGGATTACAGAGAGGCACCATCGCACCCGGTGAAAGCATTTTTTATTCCTTCCTTTAAGTAACTTTTGTGAAAAATCATGTGTTGATATAATCAGATGGTTTTTCACTTTTAAATTTAATGATATGATTTACAATAATAAATTTTCTAACATTGAAATTATGTTACATTTCTATGCTAAATCTGATTCAGTAATAGTGTTTTATATTTTTAATATCCTAAATTTTATTTACTAATATTTTAATTAAAAGATATATTATATATACATTTTATATGTATGTATAGTCATAATTGCATTTTTTGGGGGTGCCGGCTCAACCCACCCTGAGGGCGGGGCCAGGACAGCATGTGGCACGGGGGATCAAACCTTGGTCCTGCAAGCCTGAGTGGGTTTGTCCATGCAGGTGCTTAAATAACTGAGCTAACTGGCAAACCCCCCATAATTGCATTTAAGTAATAAGTTTTTTTCTCATGTTTTCTGGTCGGATAAGTTTATTTGAAGATAGAACTTCATTAACATTGTTTTATGTTCTGAAATAGCTCATACAATGTGGGAGTCGTGTATAACTTAAAAAGTTGAAATGAGGGTTGTGGCACAGTGGCTCAAGTGTTTTATCCCCAGCCCCAAAAGGAAAAGGAAGAGGGAGAGGCAGGGGAGGATGAAAAAAGGCGCAGGGGGGATGATATGGAAGAGAATGGGGGAGGGGTGTTTTAAGAGGACAATAACTAAGCTCAGTGGCACAGTGCCGGCCTGGGGAACACAAAGTCCTGAGTTTCTTTCTTTCTTCTTTCTTTCTTTCTTTCTTTCTTTCTTTCTTTCTTTCTTTCTTTCTTTCTTTCTTTCTTTCTTCTTTCTTTCTTTCTTTCTTTCTTTCTTTCTTTCTTTCTTTCTTTCTTCTTTCTTTCTTTCTTTCTTCTTTCTTTCTTTCTTTCTTCTTTCTTTCTTTCTTTCTTCTTTCTTTCTTTCTTCTTTCTTCTTTCTTTCTTCTTTCTTTCTTTCTTTCTTTCTTTCTTTCTTTCTTTCTTTCTTTCTGTATTTTAAGGGAAGGTCTACAGGGTATTTAGGGTCCCATTACTAGACAGGACTCATAGTGATCCACCTGTTTATAGCCTCCCAAGAGCTGGGATTACAGGCACGCACCACCACACCCGGTCTCAACTGCCTCTCAGCGCGTGCCAGGGTCAGGACCTGGGCCCTGTGTGGCAGGCCCAGGGATCAACCCCTGACCCCTGCACCTGCTTGCAGGTGCTTTATCTGCTGAGATATGTGGCCGGCCCCTGAGTTTCATTCCTGGTACAAAAAAGAAAAAAAAGAGTATAGTAATTTTGGTAACATTCTCAGGGTCTTCCTTGACTGTTGGCCTGGCCTATTAAGACCTCAACTTCTTGAGTCAACTCTTGTATCCACTGTGGTAAACTGGGTTTTGCGCTCAAGTCACTGATGACGCTGAAATCAGGAAGATACCAAGCGGGATGCAGCTTCTGCCCACTTTCCGTCCCTTGCCATCGAAGCTTAGCCTCTTTCTTCTTTGTAGTTGGGGTCATTTGGCCATAGTTGTTAGAGACAAGCATTGCTTTGTGTACTGTTTCTGTCCCCAGTGAATCATCTATTAAATTTATTGATTCTGGTACTTCCTCTTAACTAACTCATTTATTTCTGATTTTATTGCCATAATGTTTTTTTTTTGTGTGTGTGATTTTCTGAAACTTTTTTTTTTTTAATTGTTTTTTGAGATAGGGTTTCACTGTGCAGTTTGAACTGACCTTGTGCTCATTGTGTGGCCCAGGCTGGCCTCAAACACACGGTGATCCTCCTGCCTCAGTCTCGCAAGCGCTGGGATTACAGGCGTGTGCCCCCGCACCCAGCTTACCCCTTCATGTAGTGCCCTCCAGTGGGTAAGATTCCTGCTCTGTGTTGGCTTTCCCATCCTGGTGAGCGACGTTAGCCTTCTACTAGCATTGCCACGCTACTCCTGTCCATGGCCACCTAAGCCTTCTGTTTATATTTGCTGTCATCATGGTAATTCTACACTGAAAATTGCTGTCATTTCAGCATGCCCTTTGTAAGAGCAGAATTGAATTATCTGCTTATCTTCAGATAATTATTATCTTCCTTCCTTAAACTGAATGAATGCGTCAGCAGAGGAAGTTTGAGCCTTTTACTTACTGTTATATTTCATGGCTTGGTTTTTTTCCCTTTGGTCTTTACTCCTTTGCTGTCTAGTCCAATGTTTTAGTTTATTTCCTTTATTCCTTGGGGATTTTAAAGACACGTCTTTTCCTTAACAGTGCTCAGTTCAAGGTTTTAAAAAAAAAAAACCTGATATTTACGTTTTCTGTAATCATTGCAACAAAAACAAGCAACAAAAGAACTGGCGCTGCTCTGCAGCACAGCGGCTGACTGCAGTCTGTAATAACTGACTGACTGCTCTACAAACTGGGAAGGGAGGAGCTGGAAGCCTCCGCTCCTTAGGAAGTGACCGAGGGGAAGTTGACGGGCCTGGTGAGACCTGTGTCCGCTGGGCACGGGTTAAATAGCACAGAGGGCCTGCCCTGTTGATGTGTGAGTTTTAGATGTTAACCAAGAAGGAAGCTGAATTTTTCAAGAGCTGGAGATTGTGCTGGAAGTGGTGGCGCAGACCTAGAATCCCGGCAGTCAGGATCCCGGGGAGGCAGGAACATCGCTATGAGCTGAAGCTGGCCTTGGGGTGCTTGGTGAGACTGTCTTAAAAAGCCATAAAAAAAAAAAAAAAAGAAGAAGAAGAAAAGAAAAAAAGAGTTGATCAAGTGGATCAAGTAGAAGTTGGTTCTCCTTCCTGGGCTGTGCGCGTCCAGCCCTGCCGTGGCCCTCCTCTTGGCCTCCTGTAACCCAAGGTGCTTTCCACTTTGAATTCACCTATAGTTTTATGGAAGCCCCTTATCTGCAGGGACACATGCCAGCCACCGGAGGGTGTCCAAAGCCTCGGAGGACACTAAGCCCTGTGCTGCTTTCTCACACTGGCATCCTGGAGGCTCCAGTGATTTCTGTCACTGGCTTGCCCCTTCACAATGCTGTAGCTGTCTCTGTAACTATATTTGTCTCCCATGGGCTCTTCTTTTCTGGTTTCCCGCAGCCAGCGCTTGCTTCAAGCCCTCCAGCTGCATGTCTCCATTCTGCAACCTGTCATTATCTCTTTTTATTTGAATTTTTGGCACCAGAAATTGAACTCAGGACTTGCACTTGCTAGGCAGGTGTTGTGCCGCTGAGCTATGTCCCTGGCCCTGTCATTATCTCTTGAAGTTTAAAATTTGGAGGGAATTTCTAGCAGCCCCACCTACAAAAGAGTGGGTGGGTGTCTTAATTCCCAACCCAGAGCCACAGCCTTCAGTCCACCCACCCTTCAGACCTCTTCTGTGTTATTGTTTTTGAGAGAGCATTCTGGAGCCTGGCTCCACTGCCGAAGGTGTTTGTGTATCAGTAACAGTGGCAGCAGACATCTGGGTGTGGTTTTTCCATAAATTTTGCATGGATCCCTTGCCTCCTCTTTTGTTCTCCTTTGCTCTGTGGCTGTGTTCAGCTCTGCCGGGAGAGTTCTAGGCAGCTGGGGGCCACCAGGGGGCAGTGGAGCTCCTCCCCGTCACTGATGGTGGGTAGACCCAGGACCTTGCCCCACTCAATGTGTTGTCCTACCTGCCAGGAGGCTGGGATTGGGTTCCACTCAAATGCTGTAGAAAACAAACAACACGCCCACCAGTCCCTGTGAAGAAAGACGACGCATCCCGGACCACTCTGCCAGGAAGTCAGGCAACCGGGAAGGTCCCACCGCTACCTGTGACACTCCTGCCTGTGATGCTGACCAGATCCTAGCGTTCACAGGAGGAAGCCTCAGGGCGGCCTCCCTGTCGGCCAGGCGGAAGCCTGCTGCTGGCAGCGCTGGGCCCCCAGCACAGCTGGGCCCCTCTAGACCCACTGTGCCACCCACACTGAGGCCCCCCGCAGCAGAGCAGCCAACCCTGGGTGAGCCCTGTTCCCCAAGAGACGCCTGGGACAGGCAACTGTGGCTCACGCATGCTCCAGGGCTTGGGGGTCGGGAAGGCTCTCAGGGCCACCCCACCTCCCACTCCCTCTTCCCACAGTGTCAGTCTTGTGTCTTCACAAACCCTCTTGCTCCCCTGCTCTGAAGCAGGCTGTGGGGGCCCAGCACCATCTTGCTGTCTAACTCTCAGAGGACCTGCAGCATGACTGGTGCATTGGTGTGAGCCCTGGGTTGGCCAGAGCAGGGCGGCCCGTGCCTGGGAACCCAGTAAAAGGTAGGCGGAGATTGTCCCCACTGTGGGCATGGTGCTTCCTATGGGCCCAACCTCCAGGGCAGCCAGTTTCCTGTCTGACTGCAGCCTCGAGTGCCTTTATGCCTTTTAATCATACCCCAGTGTTGTCTCTGACTTTCATTTTTTAAAGATTCTTTAAAAGATCTTTTCTTGGAGCTTCAGAAGGAATGCAGAGAATTAATATTTCAGGCTTTCTGCTCGCTTTGCCATTAGCTGGTTAGGTTTTTTTTTTTTTTTTCCCAAACTAATTTCTTGCCCCTGGCCCATAGAGTGAGTGCTATGTGAGGCTTTGAAGATTACTGGTGAGCAGCTCCTGTGCGAAGTCGGCCAGCGACGCCAGTCACCCCACAGGTCCTCCCAGAGCCCCTGACGGCCACGGCAGGTCTGTTTCCCACATGACGCTGCGGCAGTCAGAGCATGCATCCCTCATCCTAGGTTATTTGCTCCTGGTCAGGTCATTTTTCTCCCTTTGTTATTAGCTTTTGTTCTTTCTAATTCAGCCATATTTGGACTTGAGTTGGTCTTTTAGCATATTTTATACTTTATTTATTTTGATGTTTTCTCAAGACAGGGTTTCTTTATGTAGTTCAGGCTGACCTTGAACTTACTACATAGCTTGGACTGGCCGAGAGCTCTCTGCAGTCCTCCTGCCCCAGCCTTCCCAGTGCTAGGATCACAGAAGTGGGCCTCCACTTTCACTCATCCACAGGGTCCTTTGAGCATGACCTGCCCCAAACAGATGGCCCCGGGGCCCTGTCTGAGTTGTTTTTATTTTCTCATGGTGGGAGTGTCATTGAGCATGAGCTTTGTACTTCTCTTTCCACTCTTGGTTTTCCACTGCTGTAAGGTCTAACTCTATGGCGTGTGCAGGGAGTCCCGACCTAACCAGCACTCCAGGAGAGACGCATATGAAGCGCTGAGGGAGGAAGCAGACACTGGCCAGCAGCCACTTCAGCAGAATCAACCCTGTCGATCAAAGGCTGTCAGTGTCTCCGCCAGGTCACCCTTACGTCCTCCTCCTTTTTTTGGTACTAGGAATAGAACTCAGGACCTTGTGCTTGCCAGGCAGGTGCTGTGCCACTGAGCTACATGCCTGGCCCTGGGACCCTAATCTTTGACCACCCGGAGATGTTCCCTCCCAGATCCCTGAGAGAAGTTCACTCACAGGCAAGTGCAGGCTCTTAGAAAACTGTCATATGAAGCAATAGGCACAAAATATTCAGCATAAGGTGTCTATATGTCTAAAAACGCCTATCGTTTTTTTTTCTTTTTAGTTAAGGGAGTGGTATTTCATATAGGACCTAGAAATGCTGGAATCATCTTTTCCCCCAGCTTCCTTAGGGAGTTTGATGATGAGAGATAATAACAGAATGGGAATTCTCAGAAAGAACTACGTAGCAAAGATAGAAGTCTCAGGGACAGTTATTGTGGAATTTTTGTTTTGTAGTAATCATTAAGCTCATTAGCTATTGGCTAGATGAGTTCTGGTACCTCCTCACAACGGAATACAATAGAACTGTTAGGGAAAATGTTGCATGGGATACAGAGGATGGAGGCTCAGGCCTGTAGTCCCAGCATTCAGGAAGCTGAGGCAGGAGGATCTGTGCAAATTCAAGAGCAGCTTGAGCTACATAGTAAGTTCAAAACCAGACTGGACTATTGAGGGAGACCCTGTCTCAAAAAAAAATAAAGAAGAAAAGAAGAAAGAGAAGAAGAAAGAAGGAAGGAAGGAAAGAAAGAAAAAGGAGAAAGAGAAAGAGAAAGAGAAAGAAAGAAAGACTGTTAGGAGAAAGCCAAAGAACACAGCAGGAGGTGCAATATTTTCAGAACTTGAGCTGAGCATGGTAGCACATGCTTGTAATCCCAGCACTCAGAAGGCAGACACAAGAGGATTCCTGCAAGTGTAAGGCCAGACTGAACTACACAGTGAGAACCTGTCTTAAAAAAACAAAAACCAAACCCAAACAAACAAAAAAATCCCAAACTCTAAAGATATCCCACATATGCGTATGTGCAAATACGCCTACTTGGGAAGATTTCTGGGAGGAGGATGCAAGAACAGGTACCACAGCTGCCTCGGGACAGCTCAGTGCCCCGATGCTGCAGGCTGGCCGTCTTTGACCCATTCTCTTGTGTCGTTTGGACATTGTATTGTGTGCGGGGAACTCTTCTTAGAACAACCCAGCCTCACACCCTAAGCTGTGAACAGTCTCTGCACAGTCACCAAGGCAAGGTTCTCTGGGAACAGTTTTTGTGTAGCACAGGCCCTGCAGGCAGGAATCCCAGGGCCAGCGGAGGCTGTGGCTGGAGCAGGCCTCCAAGGGTGTAGGAGTCCCCTCCAGTTCCTCATCTTGATTCAAGAAGTCAATATTTGTAATCCCAAAGATAAGTTATTGGAATCCCACCAAGTTAATTCCAGTCTCCCACTCCCAGTGCAACCCATGGCCAAAGTAAAGACACTAAAACAAATTTATAATTATTGGGGAACCAAGGGGTCCTAAGTCCAGCCACAAAGATGGCTTTCTAGAACTAAGAGACTGATCCAGGGCTGCACCCGGGTTTTATTCAGTGGAGGAGGAGTGGCTTAAGGAGGAATGACTGAGAATTGTGGGAAGTGGGTGAGTACTGTGAGCTGAGCTAGGTGGGTGGCCTGCATTTACCTCTGCCATGCACAGAGAAGATATGCAGAGAAAGTAATCTGCATTACACTATTGAGACGGTATCTCAATATTTCGGGAGTCTGGTGCTTCAGCTCTGATGTAGTCTTTCAAGCCCCAGGAAGTCATAGCCTCTGTCTCGAGGCTCAATCCCAGCTGGCGGTGTGGAGCATTGGCTCTTCTGTCCTATCTCGACCTGGCTCACATTAAAGAGCAGCAGGTGTAGTTCACCAGGGAAACATGCATGGCACCTTCAAAGACCATCACCAACACCTCAGCTAGACCAATATACATGAAGGCCAATTAAAGGATAAATAGAAGTCCTAGCCAGCTCTGTACATAACAATGTGAGGAAATAGGGTCAGGCTCAATCAAAATGGAGACCACCACTCTTCTTTCAAAGAGAGCTGCTCAAGTAGGCCTCCACACAAGGGAACAGCTTTCTTCTTTCCCATTGGCATCTGGGACCTGTCCCTAGAGGAAAGGGGGGAGGAGGGGAGGCAGAGGTCTTTGAGTTGGGCCCTATTTGAATTGGTTCTTAAGGCCTAGGTGGAGCCTGTCTTTTTTTTTTTTAATTAATTTTATTGAGAAATAGCAATGAGACAGTTTCAAAACCGATTAGTAGGACGGTTTCAATAATTAATACATTGCACATTGTTATCTTCATGGCAGTTATTCATAGTACAAGATGCAGACATGATATCCTGTCCAAACACTATTAGTACAAATCTTCTCATTGAATTAAGAGAAAGTAGCAGAGTAAGGGCACTTACTTTGTCCTGTCTAGAGATATCATTTCTCCCTGGCTCTCTGTTTTTTGTCTGGATTTCTCTCCAGGGCACAAGGCCCAGCACTTGCAGGTCTTCCCACCCTTACAGAGAGAAGGCTGAGCAGAAGCGCACTGCTGGAAGTTGGCATTGCCCTGGAAGGGGCAGGCGTCTGCCTCTGAGCTGGAGGACGGGGGACCACTGTCCCTACAGACAGGGGTGGAGTCACCTCTTCAACTCCAGGGAAAGTGGATGGGGACAGCAGAGGGCAGGGTAGAGAAAAAGGGACTGAGTGTCTCCAAAGCAACATTGAAATCCCTCTTGTTCTTCTTTTTTTAGGGAAATGTTTTATAATTTATGTACAAAATCTCAGTAAGAAACAATGTAAAATGTCATAAATATCCACCTCACACTGAGACCAAAAAAAAAGAAAGAAAGAAAGAAAGAAAAAACAGAAAAACCACATACACTGAATATATATTTAAATTATAAAGCAAAATATTTTACAATAATCTCAATTATTTGGCAGCTCAGTCCATCACTGCCTGAATCTCTCTTCAAGCAGTGCCTGCACGGAATCCCACCTGGTTTTTATGTCTTCCACGAAATTCTCTTTCACTGATTGCATCCATTTGAGTCAGGGTTTCTGTTGTTACTGCTTTCGGCGGGGGTTCTCAGTGAAAAAAGGGAGAGACACTCACATATGGAAGGTTCCAGTTTTGAGAAAGAAGACGTGTGTGCCAGCCAGGAGTGGTATCACCACACCTATAGTCCCAGCACTCAAGAAGCTAAGGCAAGCAGATTGCAGGGGCTCAACACCAGCTGGGGCTACAGCTGAACTTCACACTAAGACTGTCTCAAAAAAAAAAATCCACAAAAAACAAAAATCAGTGTGTGTGTGTGTGTGTGTGTGTGTGTGTGTGTGTGCGCACGCGCGTGCAAAGAAAAAGAATGAATCCAGTGCACTCCCATATGTAATCCTAGTACTCTGGGAAGCTGAGGCAGAAGGATGGAAAATTTGGACCCAGCCTGGGCAACTAAGCTACTTAGCAATACCTTGTCTCAAAATAAAAAAGATTTAAAAAGGCTGGGGGCACAGGTCAGTGGGAAGGCTCTGTATTCAATCTCTAGTATGAGATTGGGAGAAAGGGAGAGTGGAGAGAGAGAGAGAGAGAGAGAGAGAGAGCAAAAGAGAGAGAGAGAGAGAGAGAGACAGAGAGAGAAAGAGAACAAGAGAGAGAGAGAGAGAGAGAGAGAGAGAGAGAGAGAGCATGCGCCAGCCTGACATGATATGCAGACAATCTCCACCAACCTATAATAGTTTGACTTATAATTTTCCAATCTTAAAAGAGTGGAAACATGTACCCAAACAAAGGTTGGTTTGCACGTCCAGCACTTTATTCAACAAAGTTGCGTGAGCTACTCAACACTCCCTTGTAAAATCAGGGATGGTTTTGTCCATGGCAGGCTAAGGTGTAAGTGTCCCCGCATGTCCAGGGTGGCCTAGGCAAGCTGTGGTGCTTATCGGTTAGGTGCACTGACTGCACTTTTTCTGTTTTTTAAGACAGGGTGTTGTTACGTAGTTCAGTCTGACCTCGAACTCACGGTGATCCTCCTGCTTCAGCCTCCCAAATGCTGGGATTATAGGCATGTGCCACCATGCCCAGCTCAAGTGCAATTTTTAGCTTATAGTTTTTGTTCCCTACGATGAATTTATTAGAGTATAACACCACTGTGAATTAAGGACCTCTGCATAGGCAGGTGACAGTGTGTGCACTAGGGCAGCACAGGCAGAAGACCTTCGGTTCTGCGTGGTCTTGGTGTGATCAGGGGCTGTGCGGGGCAGGGGTCGTGCTCTCCACGCCCGACCGTGTTGCCTGAGTCTGTCGCTTCCTGCCCTTGACTTGCAGGGGAGAACATGAGCCAGCATAATGCGAGCCAGAATTGCTCATTCGGCGACGTGGACGAGCTGATGAGGACCGTGCAGATGGCCGTCCACATCCCCACTTTCCTCCTGGGCCTGCTCCTCAACCTGCTGGCCATCCGAGGCTTTAGCAGCTTCCTGAAGAAGAGGTGGCCTGGCTCCATGGCCACCTCCATCTACATGATCAATCTGGCTGTCTTCGACCTGCTGCTCGTGCTGTCGCTCCCATTCAAGATGGTCCTGTCGCACGTGCGGCCCCCGTCGCCCGCCTTCTGCACGCTGGTCGAGTGTCTGTACTTCATCAGCATGTACGGCAGCGTCTTCACCATCTGCTGCATCAGCCTGGACAGGTTCCTGGCCATCCAGTACCCCATGCTGGCCAGCCACCTCCGGTCCCCCACCAAGACCTTCGGGACCTGCTGCTTCATCTGGCTGCTGGTGTGGGCTGGGAGCGTCCCGATCTACAGCTTCCACGCGAAGGTGGAGAAGTACAGGTGTTTTCATAACATGTCGGATGGCACCTGGAGCGCTCGGGTCTTCTTCCCCCTCGAGGTGTTCGGATTCCTCCTGCCCATGGCCATCATGAGCTTCTGCTCTGCGAGGTGCATCCGTATCCTGCTGGCCCTTCGGGACCACAGCCACAGAGCCTGCATCTGGAGCATTGCAGCCAGCCTGGCCGTCTTCGTGGTCTCCTTTCTCCCGGTCCACCTGGCTTTTCTCCTGCAGTTCCTGGTGAGGAACGGCTTCATCGTGGAGTGCAGAGCCCGGCGGGGCATCAGCCTGTTCTTGCAGTTGTCCATGTGCTTCTCCAACGTCAACTGCTGCCTGGACGTCTTCTGCTACTACTTTGTCATCAAAGAATTCCGCGCAGACATCATGGCCCGTCGCCTGTCCCGGGTCCAGCTGGTCCGACAGGACACCATGATTACCAGGGGCTGAGGGAAGGAGA
>PVKA01052489.1:0-11690 GCA_004027165.1 Ctenomys sociabilis
AATTAACAAGAGGTATCTTTGACATGTTATTGCTATTTATATAAAGCAAATAAAATCAAGAGTATGTGTTATACATTTTTATCCTTTCCAATGAGAGTTGTGCACATTTGTCACTGTCTTCCAGGATTTAATTTCATGCTATATTGAAATATGTTTGAGTGTTTCTTCACTTACCTACCATCCTCAATCAAACTTAAATATATCTCTCTCACCAGCCATCTGAAAAAAAAAAAAAAAAAAAGGACTAGAACCCAGGTCTTTGGTCTTTTTTGTTCTAGGATCAAACATTATTATTATTATTTTTCTGTGGTTGGCTCAGCCCACCCAAGGAGGGTGGGGGCTGATGCAGCATGTGGTACTGGAGGTCCAACTAGGGTCCCTGCACACTTGCCTAAGCTTACCTAAGGAGGCGTTTTATACTGCTAAACTATCTTGCTGGCCCAAAGGTTATTTCTTATTGAAAATGTTCTGCAATGAAAGAATGGTGCAAATCACCAAGGAAAGTCAAAATTTAAACAATATGTTTTCTGTAGAAGTAAACCTAATGGATCTTTGGCAGAAGTAAAGATTCTAGTATTTGGTTTTCTAGTTTTGTTTATATTTTAATTCGGTATTGTAGAAATTTGCTATGAATAATTTTGAACTTTGTAGGAATTTAACAAGATTAAAACACTTTTGTTGAGAATCATCACTTTGATTAATGACATCGGCATCAATCAATCACCTGATAGACTTCAGCGATATTTTTAGCAGCTCTCATTCATACAATTCATAGGTAAACTTGTTACCTATCCCCACTGCCACTATTTTGTTTTCCCACCTCTTTATCATCTGTTTAAACTATTATGAGGACCTGCACACCCTCCTTGCTGCCACACTTGCCATTTTCCTGTTTGTCTTGCATACTGTGGTTAGTGTTCTATCCTCATTTTGGCACAGGCTTCAATGTTTCCGAAGTGTTTACACACCTCTCCATGATAGTGAACTTAGCTAAGGTAGAAATCATGTACAAAGGACAAAACAAATGCTTGTTACTCATTTCTATACCACATTTGAAAAGACTGAGGTGGTTTCTGAAGTGGCTTCCACATTTCATTAGTGACAATTTTAATGCCATTGTCAACTGACACATTGAAACATATTTGATATGCTTTAATACATTTCAGTGATTAGTGACTCTGGTGCCCAGCTTACACTATGTTTGGCCAATGAAAGTCTGTACAACTTGATTTTAGTTTCATGTGGATCTTGTAGTCTTTGATGGCTTCCTTCCTTTCTGGTGTGAGAAAATGTTCCAAACTTATGGGATATAGTTTCTCCTCTAAAACTGATAGCCATTTATAAAGTTCTTGTTGCTCTTTTTTTTTTGAGGGAAGTGATGGTATTTACATATCACTGTGTGGGTTCTATAAGCATTATCATTCCCTAGGCTGTTGTTGTTTTTTCAAGGCTGTTACCTGTTATAGATCTACAATTATCATGTACCACAAAATGTATTTTATTAGAACTCATAGTTCAGGTTTAGAGCACTGAAACTCAGGCTTAGCCTATGTGAACCCCTAAGTGTGATCCCTAGAGCTACTAAAGAAGATTTATTAATAATTCCACCACAAATTTAAGGCTACAGGTTTTTAAATTAATTACCTGATACTGTATCTTTTATCTAAAGATTCATAATTATAATTGGGTTTACCCCACTATATATACACAAAATTTAAAGAATCATTCTAGCACTACTAATACCAACATGATTACTGGAAAGCAATTTCAGATTTGTGTGTATAGCATTTATATTTAAGCCTTAAGTGCAAAATATAAGAGTTAGATCTCATTAGAAATGTACTGTTAAATTATTATGGTAAAAGTTCACTTGAAATATAAATTCCTTAATAGGTCTCTCTCTATCTCTTTTTCTATGGTACTGGGGATTGAACTCAGGACCTTGAGCATACCAGGCAGGTGATTATGCTGCTGAGCTGTCTCCCTGGCATAAATTCCTTTATAGGCAGTTATACCAGTTATACTGTGAACAAAATATTCAATCAAGTCCATTTATTTAATTTACTTTGGATATATTTACTATTTGGCTTTGAATTTCATTTTGTTTTTCCCTCTGTTCTTATATTTACATTGCTCGGCGGTCAGAGGTACAAAAGAAGGTGCATTTACAGAAGTCAAATTACTGACCCTGCTCCTTTTCTCTTAAACATTATCATCTCCCTGCTCTTTTCTTAGATCAATGGAAGTGTACTCTATGTACAATATTCCACTGAATTTTTCTCTCTAATATATTCTGGAGGTGTTTCTCATTCTGTTTTATACTTGCTTTGTATGTGACTGTGTATTATGCATTGCACTTTGCTCAACCAGTCCTCTATGATGTGCCATGTCTCCTTGGAAACAATGAATGGCCTGCAGAATACAGGAAGAAGTTCCTATTGGACCTCTAGAAAATTTTTTCCTGTGAGTGAGAATAAAAATTTGAAATTCTGAGTGATGAAATAATACCTGTCTGAGAGGCCCATTTATGGTTTCGTAGGTTGTGATAGCAGAGGAAGTAGCCTTTGCCTCTGCCTTTTTTGGTTTGCTAAAGATTTTTACTTATTTCTCTCAGTTGTTTTTGGAGGTAGCTTGCACCTCTCTGCTTCTGTGAGATGTGATGTCATGAAGGTTACTTAGATTTAATGTAAGCAGAAATCTAAGACTGTTGCAAGTGTTTCATTGACATTGCATGGCAATTTGTCACATATACAGTAAGAAGAAAAAAAATTTAAAACTACACAATCCTTTTTACTTCCTCCATCGTAGTTCCCTTCCTAATTTTTAATCACTCTCATAAAACCTTTTTAAGCCAATTGTTCTTTGTCTTTGCTATGTAGCTTGAGGTTTGAATGTGGGTGACTCTGAACTCTTAGGTTAGCATAGGTGGTTGGGTTGCTTCCTATAAAGAGTTACTTAGCTTTTCAACTGGCTTGCTGGCCATAATTACCATAATTTAAAATGAAAGCCTGTCTGAGTGCCAGCCTGGAAGTGTGAAAGAAGGAAGCTCTTAATGCAAGACTTCATGTTCTACAGATAATTTTGATTGAATTTGTTGTTCCTTGCAAATACAACAACAAATCAAGCCCCTAATCCTTCCTTTTATAGTCAGTAATATGAAATTTTGGAGACAGTGGGAAATTTTTTTAGCTGAAAATATTAGAGAAAATTTCATGTGAGTTTACTTAAGTATGTAAACAATGGTAATTTTGTGTGTTTGTTTCTAGTTTAGTCTGTTGGGGATAAGCAGAGTCATGGTTGGGTATGCCAAGCAGTAAAAATATTTACCAAAGCGATTATTTTCCTTATTCAAATGATCCTTCATGACTTTTTTATTTTTAATTTATTTTTTATTTTATTGAAGTACAAGTATCAATCAGATAGTTTCAAGACACCTTAACAAGACAGATTTGACAAATTAATACATTGCAAACTGTTTTCATAATGTTTTGGTATTGTACAAGGGGCATACATGATATTATATTTACAGATATTATTTTAGCAGATGTCTCTTATCAGTAAATTTAGAGTGTAGCTGCTTACTTATCTTATTTTTTATACCTGAATTATATCAAAAATTCAATAATTATTTTCCTAGTGGATGACCATAGTACTAGAAGCCGACGTAATACAATGAGACAGTTTTAAGACACCTTAACAAGACAGATTCGATAAATTAATACATTGCAAACTGTTTTCATACTGTTTTGGTATCGTACAAGGTACATACATGATATTATACTTACAGACATTATTATAACAGATGTCTCTTATCAGTAAATTAAGAGTGTAGCTGCTTACTTATCTTATTTTTTATACCTGAATTATAAAATTGTATTTGATACAGGCCCTCACTATACAGCTAGCACTCATAGTGATCCTTCTCTTTTCAGCCTCCCCAGCACTGGGATTACAGGGCTAAAGCATGAAGTACTGGGGATTGAACTCTTGTCCCTGTGCTCTCCTAAGCAGGTGCTTAGTCTGGTGAACTATCTTGCTGGCCCTTCCTTGAATTTCTTTTTATTTATTTATTTATTTATTTATTTATTTATTTATTTATTTATTTTACTGAAGTACAAATATCAATGAGACAGTTTTAAGATACCTTAACAGGACAGATTTGATAAATTAATACATTATAAACTGTTTTCATAATGTTTTTGGTATTGTACAAGGTGCATACATGATATTATACTTACAGACATTATTATAGCGTATTTCTCTTATCAATAAATTAAGAGAGTGTAGCTGTTTGCTTATCTTATTTTTTATACCTCAATTATATCAAAGATTCAATAATTAATACTTTCTACCTTGCTATTTTCCTAGTGGTTGTCCATAGTACCAGAAGCCGACATAATATCCTGTCCAACCACCATTACCTTTCTTGAATTTCTTAAAAGAATTCCTGAAAGTGCAGGCCACAAAACTGGTTCCCAACTCCTCAGCCACTGTCACAGGCCATTTTCAGGACTTTTGGTTCTATTAGTGTATGTATTAAAAAAGGGTTGCCACATTTGGCAAGTAAAATACAGGATGCCCAGTTGTTATGGTTTATGCCTAGTTGTCCCCTCAAAGCCTCATGGAGTTATGGGACGGAGACTTCAATAGTTAGTGATTAACTCATGGTCCACTGGGATTATGGGTGATCCAAGGCTGGGATTATGGATTTTAGTATTGCTGGTATTATGGGTGTGTATTTCCCTCAGCCTGGGGCAGAGAGCTTGAATGCTATATAAGAGGGACAGAGAGATCGACTTTCTTTCTGTAGCCATTGCTCTTTGTTAGCATTGCTGCTGCTACTCTTCCCTTGACTACTCTTGCTCTTTGCTGCTGCCATGAAAGGTTGTTTTCTGCTATGTGTTGCTCTGCCTTGGAGCCAGCTGAATATGGACTGAAACCTCCAATAGTTGTGAGCTAAATAAAGTTTTCCTCCTTTCATTTTGAGTGTTGAGCATTTATCGCAACAATGAGAGAAGAGTAACTAAGACACCAGTTAAATTTGAATTTTTAAAGAAATAATAGTATTTTTGGTGAAAAATGTTCTATGAAATATTAATAGCATCTTCATTTTAAAGAAATATTTATTGCTCATCTGAAATTTGAAGTTAAAGAAGTGTGTTGTACATTTTCTCTAGTAACCCTATTCGGAATCAGCCAATGGCCTGATGCAAAACTTTTTCATGCCAATTTACTAGTCACTGACACCAGTATAGTAGGGGCATGAAAAAGAATAGTTTGAACCCTAAATATTTTTTTTTAAATTTATTCTTGCTAATGGCAACATTGTACCTTTTGACTGTTTCCATATCCCCCGCCCACTTAATCACCATTCTATAAGTTGTTTCAAAAAAATGTAGAATGACTGCATTGTGAATACTTGCTAATGTCAAGCAACCACTTAAATTTTAAAATGCTTAAAATGTATGAAGCCAGTGAAGCACACTGGCACATAACTATAATCTCATCTACTTGGCAGGCTGAGGCAATATGATTGCAAGCTTAAGGCCATCCTGGGCAAACTAGACAAACCCTATCTCAAAATTTAAAAAAAGTAAAAGGATTAGGATATAACTCAGTAATATGGCACTTTTGTGTTCACTTACTAATACCAATGAAAATAATAAACTAGTAAGTGTGATCCCGGTTTGATGAGTGTGTGGTGAGTACGAGGGAGAACCTTTGGCTTCTCCCCTCTCGCGCCTTGCTATCCAGACCTCCCGACCCCAGGCCGCTGAGCAAGTGACCTGCCTGAGACACCCAGGGCTGACTTGCCAGCAACTCCCTAGAGCCCTTGCCCCCAAGCCCACCCAGCAAGTGGGAATTTCCCAGGCTCTCTCAGAATCTCGGTTCAGTGAGTGTGTGGTGAGCCTGAGGGCGAGTCCTTGACTTCTCCCTGCGTGCTGGGATATCCAGAGCCCCCACCACCAAGCCCACCTAGCAAGCGACCAGCCAGAGACATCCAGACTGACCTGCATGGTAACTCTCCAGAGCCCCTTCCCCGCAAGCCCACTGAGCATGTGAGAACATTTCCAACTCTCTGTGCACCTGATCCATGTGAGTACAGTTTGGTGAGGGTGTGGGAGAGACTTTGGATTCTCCCTGCATGCTCTGCACCATCTAGAGCTTTAGGCTCCAAGACATCCTAGCCAGAGACCTGACTGAGACACCCCAGACAGGCCTGCTTGGCAACTCCCTGGAGGCCCTGCTCCGAAGGCTGCCATGGGAGCAAGAACTTGTGTGACTCTCCCAGAACTCGATCTAACCTGTCTGGCTTGGTGAGGGTGAGGGAGAGATTCTGTGCTCCCCAGTGCTCCCTGAACCAGGGACCCAACAGAGGGGAACCACAAGTTCACAGTTGTACCAGAAGAGTGCCAGCAAAAAGGAATTGAACACAACAGGTAGATCCAGGCCAGGCATAACTGGATAATCTCAAACTTAGTAGACTGGCATCCAAATCTTATTCCACACTAAGGTTATAACTGCACCAAAGCTCTACACCAAAGGGCAGAGGTCAGTGCTATACAAAAGGACAAAGACAAGGAGAAAAATGCAGTCTCAAGCCTCAAGTCCACCAATAAGTTTAGAGGACACTAGCTCAGCTGAAATGAATTAACAGAGATGGAAGCAAAGGAACAACAGCAGAAAGATATAGAGACCAGATTAATGCCTGAAATAAAAAAGAAATGTCTGAACACATAACATCTGAAGTAATGAATCAAATCCAGAAACATGAGGGAAGCCCAATGTCCATCCAGAAGAAGTGCAGAGAACACTATTCCAGCTGAAAGAAATTAATTAACAGCAGCAGAAGCAAAGAATCAATAGGAGAAAGGTAAAGAGGAACTCATAGCAGAAATACTTTCTGAAATAAAAAAGAATTCTTTGAAATCATGGCATCTGAAGTAGAGAATCAATTCTGGAAATATATAGAGGAAACCTAATTTGGAAGAAACTCTGCAGTAAAAAAAAATAATAGCTAGCTCTAAAGAAGACATTGATAAAAAAATAGAGGAGATCAGAAATATGACTGATTCCTGGAATGAACAGTACAGAAAAGAAATAGAATGCATGAAGCAGAGTGAAAGAGATATAGAAGATCTAAAAATATCAATCCAGAGCCTACAAAACCATTTGAGTGAAAGAGAAAAACAGAGTTTCAGATCTTGAGGACTCTGGTGCAGCTAGTGAAAAGGTGAGAAAGGATTTCTTAAGAACAATGAGAATGCAGGAAAAAAATAATCTATCACCTGTAACATGACGCCAGGATGATCAGTGTGAGATTAATTGTCATAAATGTGAATGAAGGAGTCAATACAAATGAGATAAAAAGAATATGGGCAGAAGTAATTGGCAAAAAATTCCTAAATATGAGGAAGCAATCCAACATACAGGTAACCAAAGCATACAGGTAACCAAAGCATACAGAATACCAAATAACTTCAACCCAAGTAAAACCACACCGAGACATGTAATAGTCCAGATCCCAGAAATCCAACACTTTATAATATACTGAAAACTGCTAGAGAAGAAGCAGCTCACATTCAAAGGAAAACCCATCAGAATTACAGCCAACTTCTCTACACAAAGGATGAAGGACAGTATGGTGCAGAGTTCTTCAAGTCCTGCACGGAAACAAATTACAGCCCAGAATATTATACCCTGCAAAACTCTTTCAAGTTTGATGGAGAAGTGAAATACTTCCATGACAAAGAACAATTAAAGAATTTCATGACAAAGCCATCCCTTCACAGGCTGGTGAAAAATGTTCTAGAGAGAGAGACCACAATGATCAGAAATCCATGAATGAGAATGGAAGGAACCCACTTAACAGGACAGAAAATTAAACAGTATATGCTACAGGGTACTAATCAGCTTTTCTTGTGCATGATTAACAGCCTAAGTTCACAGATCAAAAATTGGAGAAATAGAAGGGCTACAAGGTCAGCCAACATTTTGGCCCTAGCCTTTCAAGGTCAGTGAAGACTCTGTATGGAGGAGAACCTTTACTATAACATCATGGAAATCAGTTGTGCTCCAAGTTTTCCCTTCAAGGAGATTATGGATCCACAGTGGACAGTGATCGATGATGTATAATGTGCCTGGGGAATGTCACATGGAGAGAAAACTTTCAGGCTCTCACAGAGAGCAAACTGGTCAAACAATGGCTGTGACTCATCCACATGGATGACACAAAGGATCTACAGAGTGAGTGAGGTACAGGATTACAAGATAAGCCCTGAGGTGGACTGGACTGACCTCATCAGATACAAAAGCTACGTTTCTTATTATATAGCTCTTGCTTTATCTCGGTCTTAAGAATCCAGCAGAAAAGTATAAAAATGAGGTATATAAAGTTGGGCCAGAATAATAAGTTGCACTGTAAATGGCTATAGTCAACAACTTCTTTAGATAACTCGCTATTGTGGACTGCTGGAATGTGTTTGATTGTGTTGCCAAGTTCAGGCACCTATAATTGTTTAATGATAATGGAGTCCTCATCTTTGACCAATCTAGACAAGAGATGGGTGATACAAAAGAAGAACCATGATGTGTTTGTATAAACAGTGAAGTTAGGATACATATGCAGTACTTCTGCATAATTTTATGAGAAGCAAGATTTGCGCTAATAGCGTTTGGATAGGACGTTATGTCCGCTTCTCGTACTATAAACAACCACTGGGAAGATAACAAGGTAGAAAGTATTAATTATTGAAACTGCTATAATTCAGCTTTAAAAATAAGTATACAGCTACATTCTCTTAATTTATTGCTTAGAGACATCTTCTCTAATAGTGTGTGTAAGTAGAATGTGATTTATACACCTTGTAGGATAACCAACCATTACAAAAATAATATGCAATGTCTTAATTATTGAATCTATCCTGTTAATTTGATTCAAAACTGTCTCATTGCTATTTGTTCTTCAATAAAAAATAAATTAATAAGTGAATAGATATGAAACTAAATAAATGCTGTCTTTGATTCTGTATATAATAGCTGTAGTAACCTGCTGAGTCATACCGGATCCTGAGTGAAAAAGATAGATCAATATTGTTGATGCTGTTCTTATTTAAAATATTTCTTCATCATAGATTTTTATACTAATTTTTATTTTGGTAGCTTTATTAAGATTTAAATCACACAACATAGTATTGAGCTCTTTCTAATATACAGTTCTACAATGTTTAGTATATTCAGCTGTGTACAACCATCACCACATGTTTTTTATGGTAGTGGAAACTGAATCCATGCTCTTTACACCGAACTACACATTGAGCCTTTTTTGCTTGTTTGGTTTGAGTCAGGATCTCTCTAAGCTTTCTAGACAGGCTTTAAACTTGCAATCATCCAGCTTTACCCTCTCAGCACTCTGGGTTCACTGGGGTGTGCCACTGGGCACCACAGTCAATTTTACCATACTTTTGGCACCAGAAATATAAAACTTTTCCTTTAACTGTAATTCTCCAAATAACATAACTGATCCCTTAAAACCCAATTTTACCAGCACTTAGCACCATTAATGTAATTTCTGCACATATAAGTTTTCCTATTTTGGATGTTACAGATGAACTGAATCGTGTGATATTTTGTGACTGGCATCTTTCAGTTAGTATGTATTCTCTAGTCATCTACATTGTAGCATATGTCAGCTCTTAATTGATTTTTATGGTTGACCAATATTCCACTTTTATGGTGTATAGAAAGATTGGAATGTAAATGGTGTGTAAAACGGTGCAAGTACTGTGGAAAACAGGAAATGTTTCCTCAGTAATTTAAACAAAGAATTATCTTATGATGTAACACATTTTCTCCTCAGTATATTTACCCAAAGGAAAGAAAACAGGTATTCAAATAAAAGTGTGGACATACCATTTCTGTTCTTTTTGACAGATAGGGTCTCTCCTGCTTTGTGGTTCAGGCTGACCTTGAACTCACTTGTGTGGCCCTAGGTCACCTTGAACTTACAGTAGTCTTTCTGCCTCCGCTTCCCAAGAGCTAGCTAGGATTATAGACTAGGTGTGTGTCTCCACACCTGGCTCTCAGCACCACATTTTAAAAATCTGGGTCATCCACTGATCTATACTAGGGTTGTTTCCTTTTGGCTTTTGTGAATAATGTTGGTATCAACAAAAGTGGTATAGTCCATACTTTTATTTGAGTATGTTTTCTTTCCTTAGGGTAAATATTACTGAGGAGTGAATGGTTACATCGTAAGATAATTCTCTTTAAATTACTGAGGCAACATTATCCTGTGTTCCACAGTAGTTGCACTGTTTTACATGCCATTTAGAGGTTCCAGTCCTTCTATACACTATAAAAAATTTGTTACTTTTTGTTTTCCATTATGAAACCATCTCATGCTGGTTTTGGTTTGAACTTCCCTACCTACTGCTGATACTGAGCAGTGGTACTCACTTTGATGAACTGATTGATAATGTATACATTCTTTGGGGGAAATGTCTGGTCAAGTTCTTTTGTTCATTTTAAGTACCTTTTCTATTCTATAGCTCTGTACACCAATTCCCTTATCAGATGTATGACTTGCAGGTATTTTCCTTCATTCTATAGATCTTTTACATTTTGACAGTATCCATTGATGCATATGTTTAAATTTAAATAAAATTCAAATTATCTGTTTTATTGTGCTTCTTATGCTTTTGGTGTCATAAGACTTTTGCCAAATTTAATTTATACAGATTTACTTCTGCACTTTCTTCTAAGTGTTTTAGCTGTAACATTTACATTATTTATTTTAATTAATTTTTGTGTAGGCTATGAAGTACATTTCCAGCTTCATTCTTTTTGCATGTGGCTATCTACTTGTGCTAGCACCATTATGCTAAACAGACTGTGCTTTTCTCCCTGAGTGGTTTTGAAACCTTTTTGGAAGATAGCATGGCTGTACTTCTGAGTCCTCAGTTTTATTCTGTTTATCTGCATCTGTCCTCAGCCAGTACTACACTGTATTGATCACCATTGCTTTCTGGTAAATTTTGATACCAGAAGGGTGAGTTTTAGAGTTTTGATTTACTGTCATTATTTTTTAAAGATAAATATTCACTGAAAAGACTCCCAAGGTGGGGAGATAGCTCAATGGAATAAGTGCTTGCATGGCAAGTGCAAGGTCCTGAGTTTGATCTCTGGTACCATCAAAGAAAGAAAAAAAAAAGTCTTCCAAAGAGAAAAGACACATGACACAGTTTATTTCCACAGGGAGACAAGGAAAGAAATCCTCTAAGAGACTGGTAACTAAGATAAATCTATCTGCATGATGAAAGACCTGAATAAAGGAAAACAATGTAGTTTAAGCAATTATGATATAGCAAGTTCTCATGATATCTTCATAACAAATTCAAAGAAGTAGATATTAGGGCCTGGGAAATATCTCAGTAGAATAAGCACTTCCCAGGCGAGGCAAGCACTCATTCTACTGAGCTATTTTCCTGGCCCATAAATGTATAAAAATGAAGTATACATCGTGAGCCCATAATATTAAGCTGAGCTGTAAATGGATATGGTCGACAATTTCTTTGAATAACTCCCTATGGTTGCAGAATGCTGGACTGTGTTGGATTGTGGTGTCGAGTTCAAGAACCTAAGGTAGTTGAATGTCAATGGAGTGCCCACTTTTGACAGGTGTAGACAAA
>PVKA01052490.1:0-11692 GCA_004027165.1 Ctenomys sociabilis
GAGAGAGAGAGAGAGAGAGAGAGAGAGAGAGAGAGAGAGACAGAGAGACAGAGAGAGACAGAGACAGAGACAGACAAGACACAGAAAGACAGAGAGATCCCTAAACTGCTAGGCCCCAACCTGTGATTCTCCTATCCCAACCTCCCAAACAGTGGGGGATCAGGGAGGGGCCTTTGCACTGCACCTGGCTCCACGGAGTTTTGAATAAGCCGCTCAACTTGCTTTTTTTCATCTGCTAAATAAATAGGAGTCAAAGAAATACGTCTCTTGAAGCACAACTATGAGAATTAAATTAAAACACTGTGCAGTGCCAGGCAAGTGTATGTATGTACACTAGTTAAACAACAACAACAAAAACCTGGTAGAGGAGGACTATGGACTAAAGTCAACTTTCAAATAGTGTCATCAATGCAAGCAGAGTACCACATGCTTTACTATGCAGTTCACACATCAACTTTAAATTTTCGGAAAAACATTCTTTCTACCCGTACCTACAAAGCTCAGCAAGTGCTTTAACGTTTGAACGGTTTACACCCATTCAAGACAATGTATTTTAGCTAGATGTAAAAGTTAATGCCAGAAATAATTTATTGGACTTTCAAAATAGGCCTTTGTATTCGTTGTAGCATTAACTATATAATGTCCATTCACATCATGTAACAATCAGAATTTCTAAAACTTTTATAAATCAAATCAAAACTGAAATCAAGAACTTAAATAAGATATTATAGACCTAAAAAGTCTACTACTCACCAAAATATCAGATGGTCAAAGTAAAAGCTAATACTTTTAAAATATACATGGTGTGATTCTAATCTAAAATCTGTATTAGAAACCAACTGAAAATATCAAAGTTTTCCAAAGAGATCGAAAATAACGATATTAAAAACTGAAATCTATTACAACTATTACAATTTCTCAATTATCCTCAAAAACACGGGGCACATTTTCTTCAGTCTCCACATTACTATAACAAGCTTTAGAAAAACAGTAATTCCTTCTGAGGCCTCCTTGACGACTCGAAAAGCATTAACTGAAACCAAGACCCTCGCGTTGAAACACAACTATGTAACACAGAAGAATTCAAGCCACCTAATGCTTTACCTTTTCACATGCATTTTCTTTTTAAAGGTTCCAACTCTCTTGTTCTGCAGTTAATACACCCATTAACTATTCTTTTCTACGATTTTTAACGTGTTTTAAACTTTGCCCCAGATCTGACCACAAAACAAGGAGTAAAAGATTAAAAATCACGATGAAGACTGCATCACCGACTACAAATGAAGGTTTTCTTAAGAGAGCAATGGTATGATATAAAACAAGTCTTTTTTTTTTTTCCAAGTCGAGAAAAGTGGTCCAGTTTGGGGTCTCCTCCCTACACAAGGAAGTTGTGTTCAATCCGGGCGAGACCAGCCATATTGGAAACACTTGTCAATTACAGTTCTGACAAGTGTCGCGAGCACGCTCGCAGGAGGCTAACCTTGTGCACCGAGGTACCCCGAGGCCCTCTCCGGCTCCGCGAGGGGATCCGCGTCTGCGTGGGGACTGTCCCCGAGCCAGAACCGACCGCCCTCCGGTCGGAGAGGAGCGGAGAGCCGCGGGGCGCGGAAAGGGGGCGGGGAGAGAGTTGGGGGAGAAGGCTGGAGTTGGAAGCCGCTATCCGCGGCGAGGGGCGCGGCGGCCGCGCGGGACCTGCGAGCGGAGGCTGGGGGAGGGGCTAGCACTCGGGGCGCTGAGGGGGTCACGGCAGAGCCCCCGGAAGGAGACACAGGAGGGACGGGCGGCGGAGCACTGACCTGTCCTCCGAGTCCATGCGGCTCAGGGGCTCCCCGTCCGACGACATCTCCAGGCTGCCGCGCCGGCCCCCGGAGGTCGCGCTGCTTCCGCCTCCCCCGGTGCCGTAGCCCTCGTCGCCGCCGCTGGAGACGACGCTGCTGCTGCTGCTGCCGCCCCCCGGGCCGCCCGGGCCGCCCCGCGGTCCCTTGGGTTCCTCCAGGCCCTCCTTGCCGTCCCCATCACCGCTGCTACTGCTGGCGGCGCCGGGGCTGAGCGAGCGCGTCTCGTCGCTGCTGCTCCCGCCGCTGCTGCCCACCAGGCTCTCGGCGCTGCTCTCCTCGCCCGCGCCGCTGCTGCTGCTCTCGTCCTCCTCCTCCTCTTCCTCCTCCTCGTCGTCTTCTTCCTCGTCCTCGTCCTCCCCAGCCTGGCTGGCGCTTTCGGGGCTCGGCTCCGACATCGTCTCCGCCTCGCCGCTCCCCGAGCCGCCGCCCCCGCCGCCGTTCAGAAGCAGCGCCGCCACCGTCGCGGCCTCCGCCTCCTCTTCCTCCTCCTCGTCTTCCTCCTCCTCCTCTGGGGGCTCAGCCCGGCTCCGCGCTGCCGGGCCCGGGCTGCCAGGGGGTAGAGGGCTCAGGCGGGCGAGCTCCTCCAGGTCGGCCATGTCGGTGATAGCGGCGGCCATGGCGGCGCCTGCTCCTCCTCCTGCTCCCCGCCGCCGCCGCCTCCCTCTCGAGTCGGGCTCCCTCGCCCCCTCCCAAGCGCCCCAAACTCGGCCGCCGCCGCAAAGCTGGAGGAGGGCTCGCGGGCTGCGTCAGCCTACACACGCGCTACGGAGCCCGCGCGGGGACAGGCGGCCGGCCGCGCACGCACGACGAGACGGCTGCGCGCGTGCGCAGCGACGCTAGGCGGCACCCCCTCCCTCTTCCTCCCGCGGAGGACCGCGCGCCCCGCCCCCACCCCGCCCGCCGCGCGCGCGGAGTTTCCTAGGGGCTTCCCACGCCTTCGCCGAGCTACGGAAAGCCGCGGGGGCTCGCCGGCTCCCGCGCCGAGAAGCCAGCTCCGTTCCCCGGGTGGGTGGGGAGTGTGCAGGTGTGCAGGCGCCGAGCCAGGAAGCGAGCAAGTTGTTGGCCTGGTGAGACCTTAGTCCACAACGCACGAGCTAAGGTCGTGAAAAATAAGCCAGGGTGTGGTGGCGCGTTCCTGTGACTGGGAGGCAGACGGGACGACAGCAGCCTCGAGCCCTGCCTGGAGCATTTAAACTTAGCGAGACTCTGTACACAAATCCGTAAAATTCTTAAAACACGTGGGACAGGTAGCTCAGTGTGAAGACCCGCGTGGTTCGATTCCCCAGTACCAAAAACAAGTACATCACCATTCAAGGTATTAAATCTGCGCGCACTTCGGTCCCGCAGGTTCCAATCCAGACTGTTTTATTATCCTAAGGATAGGTGAGCAGTCCTCGGTTTGAAACCTGAAAACTTTTTTTTTTTTTTTTTTTTTTGGCGGAACCGGGGATCAGGAATCGAACTTAGGCCCTTGTACTTGCCAGGGAAGCGCTTATTCTGAGCCATCTCCCCAGCCCCTTCTGAAAACTTTTAAACTCATGAGCACCATAAAAATTCTGTAAGGCTGCGTATTGTACATCTCTGTAGAGTTTAAAGTTATACTTGGAGCAGGGCGTGGTGGCGCAGGCCTGTAATCCCAGCACTGGGGAGGCTGAGGCAGGAGGATTGTTGTGAGTTCAAGACCAGCCTGAGCTACAAAGTGAGCTTAAGGCCAGCCTGAACTGCATAGTGAGACCCTGTCTCAAAGAGACAAAAAATAAAAAATAAATAAAGCTATACTTGGGTTTTTCTAGCTTGCCACAGCTATTTTGTCAGTCCTTCCTCACCCTCCCCCCTCCAACAGCCATGGTGGTGGTGAGACAGTTTCACTGTGTAGCCCAGGCTGGCTTCAACCTCGCCAGGACAGCTGCCTGCATCACCTTCCTGAGTGCCCGGATTACACCACACCTGGCTTTCCACTTTTTATATTTGCATAATTTCCACGTTTTCTTTAATCTTCTGGAATTTACATTTGCAATATAAATTTACAATCTCTCTCCCTGACAGAATTTTATCCTAATTATTTGAACTTTTCTGTTGATCAGTATCCCAGTTCTGTAGAACCCTGCGGGTTGATGCAAGAAGAAGGCAGATTCAAGGCCAGCCTGGCAATTGAGGGAGACCCTGTCTCAAGATTTAAAAAAAAAAACAACTCTGGGGATGAAGCTCAGTGGGTCCAGTGCCCTCAGGTTCTATCCCAAGTGCTGCAAATAATAATTCTAGCTAAGCATTTCAGTGCATGCCTATAATCCCAGCACTCAGGAGGTTGAGGCGTGAGGATCATTGTGAGTTTGAGACCAGCCTGATCTACAAAGTGAGCTCAAGGCCAGCCTGAACTGTACAGGAAGACCCTGTCTCAAAAAGAAAAAAGGGGGGGCTTTGTGTATTTCTCAAGATAAATCTCTCAGTCTCACTAAAAAAAGTCACTTTTTTTTTTTGGCGGAACCAAGGACTGAACTCAGGCCCTTACGCTTGCCAGAGAAACACTTATTCCACTGAGCCATCACCCCAGCCCCCCCAAAAGGTCACTTTTTATCTGATCAAAATTGATGTATTTTGAATATTTGTAGATTGATAATGAACCTAAAGTAAAATTTCATTGGAAGGCCGGGCATGGTGGTGCAGGCCTGTAATCCCAGCACTCAGGAGGCTGAGGCAGAGGCAGGAGGATTGTTGTGAGTTCGAGACCAGCCTGAGCTACAAAGTGAGCTTAAGGCCAGCCTGACCTGCATAGTGAGACCATGTCTCAAAAAGACAAAAAAAAAAAAAATTTTTTTTTCATTGGAAATGAATCTTTCAGAGATGGAGGTTGGAGCCAGGGATTATAGTTTAGCGACACTGGCACCTGCATGGCAAGTGAGTTCATTCCCAATTCTTTTGAAGTTTTGCATTCTATAAATCTGAGAACGGAGATAATGTGTTCTCAAAATTAGCACAAATGACAAATGAGTTCTCTTACAATTGTGATAGTTCCTTGAGTCCCTTGCAAAATTCGAGAAACTACAGGAAGGTCAATCACAGAGAAAACACTTAGCTGCCAACTGTATGTTCTCCAAAGGGCGTGTGTTGGCGCCCACGAGACTCCTGCTCTTGGGAGGCCTAGGAACGAGGACTGCTGTGAATTCAAGGCCCATCAAAACTATGGTGAGGGCCGGCGGGTCAGTTCAGCGAACCAAGTGCCTGACTAGGCAAGTGCAGGGATGAGTTCGACTCCCGGCACCAATAGACCGAACCAGCCCTGAACCAGCCCTGCCTCCGGGGTGCGCTGAGCTGGTGACAGAGTCAGGGCGTGGTGGCACATTCCTGTAATCCTAGCACTGGGGAGGCTGAAAACAGGAGGATCACTACAAGTCGGAGTGGCCTGTACCAAATACATTTAAAATAAACTATACCACAAGACCTTAGCGCAAAACAATAGGTTATTCAGCTTCCTGAAAGCGTGGAGCAAAGCCATCTTGTCCTGCCAGTGAAAGGACCGAATTCTGTTTGAAAAAAGGCCCATGGGGTTTGCCAAGTGGCCCGCCAACCTAGGAGGCCTGGAAAAGCCGGCCTGTGCTTTGTGAAGCGGAGGATCTGGTCGGCTGAGGGAGGCTGGAGAGAAGCCCAACTCCTGTCCCACCTTGGGACAGTCGTTAGGCAGCTGCGATGAGGGTCACCTGCTCCAATGAGGGGGCCACAGCCCAGTTGGTTCCCACGCACCGCCAAAAAACAAAGGCCGAGCATGACAGTGCACAACTGTAATCCCAGTATGGTACAGGCTGAGACAGGAGGATTACAGAGTGCTCCAGGCCAGCCTGGGTTATGTACTGAGTTCAGGGCTAACCTGTGGTACAAAGCAGGAGGACCCTAGCTCAAAGAACAAAATCCCCAATTCAGTGTGCTCCTATACCTTTGTCCAACATTTCCCGCAGACACCCAAGTCCCAGCTTAGTCTGTCATCTAGAATGTTTCCTCCCGCGAATGCTTCCAAACTGGAACGAGTACATAATCATGAGAGCGTCAGTTCATCCCGTACCTGTATAATCACTGGAAACGCAAGGGACGCACGCTCAGCACCGCAACCCAACCGCAAGGCTCAGGCAGCATGGGCGACCACCAGCTCGCCGTGCGAAGAGGCGATCAGGTGACCACCGCTCACTTCCGGCCCAGCCAACCCCGCAGCGCCTCGCGGAGCCTGCGCAATGGGAAAGCGTGTACGTGCTGATAGGATCGCCGCCGCGGGCGTCACTCTCTCCAGCTAGACTTTGAGAAAGTGAACAGAGACCAGGCCTGGGGGCAGACGCTTGTGACCTCAGTGCTTGGGAGGCTGAGGCAGGAGGATGACCACTAGTTCCAGGTCAGCCCGGGCCACAACGCGATTTCAAAGCCTGGCTGAACCACACAGCCAGACCCTGCCTCAAGACAATAAATCAAAAAGAGAGTAGACACTTACCTGGCAAGTGCAAGGGCCTGAGTTCAATCCCCAGTTCTGCAAAAAAATAAAAAAAGTTCTTTCCAGAAAAAAAAAAAAGTCGGTGGCTCATGCCTGTAATCCCAGCACTCAGGAGGCTGAGGCAGGAGGATTGTTGTGAGTTCAAGACCAGCCTGAGCTTCAAAGTGAGCTTAGGGCCAGCCTGAACTGCATAGTGAGACCCTGTCTCAAAAAGACAAAAAAAAAAAGAGTAGAATTTTGTGCGAGTGAGAGCTCTAGGAGAAGCGATAGGTTTAAATAAATAAGTGAAAGTCATACTTCACAGGACAGTTAACTGAAACACAGCTAGGAATCTAAAGAGACCAAATTTAGTTGGGCGTGGTGTTGCCAAACCTGTAATCCCAGCTCCCTGGGAGACTAAAGCAAAGGGATCCAAAGGTGGAGGAATGACTGGGTTGATTTAGACCCTATCTCAGAAATAATTGTTGAAAAGTCTAGGACGAAGCCGGGTGTGGTGGCGCATGCCTGTAATCCCAGCACTGGGGAGGCTGAGGCAGGAGGATTGTTGTGAGTTCCAGACCAGCCTGAGCTACAAAATGAATTTAAGGCCAGCCTGAACTACATAGTGAGACCCTATCTCAAAAAGACAAAAAAAAAAGTCTAGGACGATCCAGGAAGATAGCTTATGACCAGGCAGGTGCTTATGCTACTACACAGGTGGTACCGGAATTTGCAATACTCGGGCCTCAGCCTCTTCAAAACCTGAGATTGAAGGTGTGTACCACCACACCCAGCTGCTGTATTTTATATTTTAAAGCATCAATCTACTGGAAGGTGGGAAGAAATACAAGGCTGAGAGAGGCCCAAGGGTGGAGTGCGTGCCTCTTTATAAAGACCAGAGATGGAGTCTCAGCACCAAAACACGCAAAAATCAAATTAAAGGGCTCTCAGGATAGCTCAGCAGACCAAGAGCCTGCTTAAGCAAGCACAGGGATAGGAATTTAATTCCCCAGTACCACATGCTGCCCTGGTCCTGCTTCCTAGTGCACTGAGCCAGTGACCAAGTCCAGGCGTGGTGGTGCGCACCTGTGATCCCAGGTCTTGGAAAGCTGAAAACAGGAGGATCACTATGAGTCCAATCTGTTGTGAGACCCTGTAGACCCTGTACTAAAATATTAAAAAAAAAAAAAAAAAAAAAAAACTTATTTAAAATTGAATTTGAAGCCAGGCATGGTGGTACATGCCTGTAATCCCAGCACTCGGGAGGCAGGAGGACTGTTGTGAGTTCGAGACCAGCCTGAACTACAAGGTGAGCTTAAGGCCAGCCTGAACTGCATAGTGAGACCCTGTCTCAAAAAGACAAAAATAAATAAATAAAAATAAAAATAATTTTGAAAAAGTAAAACTGAATTTGAGGAGCAGAGGAGATGGCTCAGTAGAATAAGTGCTTGCTTGGCAAGCGCAAGGACCTGAGTTCAATCCCTGGTTCCACCAAAAAAAAAAAAAAAAAAAAAAATAGAATTTGATTCAGAGGTGATTCAGAGGTTTAAGCACCTGCCTGGCAAGCACATGGTTGTGACTTCAGGCCCTGGTACCAGAAAAATAAAATAAAATTTCAATTTGACAAAGTGATTATTGGAGCACACAAGTCACAGTGCCAATTAATCTATCAAATCATGGAGAGGCAGGAAGATTCTAAACTTGAGTTTCAAAGAGTGAAACCTTAAAAATAAGTGTCTAAACCGGGCGTGGTGGCGCATGCCTGTAATCCCGGCACTTGGGAGGCTGAGGCAGGAGGATTGTTGTGAGTTCGAGACCAGCCTGAGCTACACAGTGAGCTTAACGCCAGCCTGAACTGCATAGTGAGACCCTGTCTCAAAAAGACAAAAAATAAAAAATAAAAGATAAAAAAAAATAAGTGTCTAACCAGCAAGATAGCTGAGTGGATTAAGCTCTGGCTTAGGCAAGCACAGAGACCAAGGTTCGATTCCCAGCACCCCATGGTCATGTCGGCTTCACCCTGGGGCACTGAGCAATTGAGGCCAGGCACAGTGGTGCAGGCCTGTAATCCCAGCCCTGGGAAGGCTAAAAGCAGGAGGATCACTATGAGTCCAAGCTGTGTAGTGAGACCCTGTACCAACTATACATACATACATACACACATACATAATAAAAATAAGTCTGTCATCAGTGTGCATAGACTAACTTGGCCTCAGCCAAACTAAAGTAACTCCCTCTGGGCCTTACTTAGTGCCCAGTTATCATGGCTACTTTATACAGGCCTAAATTTTCTCTCCTGTTTCTCCTTCCTCCTTTTTTTCTTTTTCTGTTTCATGAGCCAGGGTCCTACCCTTGTAGCCCAGGCTGGCCTGGGAGCGCACAGCGATCCTCCTGCCTCGGCCTCTGTCAGCTGAGGTGTGCAGCACCTCATCCACCTGAAAGCACATTTTGTTGGCTTGCTCTGTTCCCGCTTCACCAGCACACACGTCATCAGGTCCCAGCATGAGCAGGCACAGCCACAGCACTGTGCCGGTGAGGACCAGGCGCAGGAGGACCTCAACTCCCTAGGAAGCTGCAACCCTCCCTGTCAGCTCCCTGTCCCCTGCCAGGGTTGGGACACTCGGGATAGCGGGGGAACCACCTCCTGACAGAGCCACCAGAGGGGAACTGGGGCTCTGAGTGCCCTGGATTTGATATGCCACCTGCTTCCACAGGCTAAATACTCAGATTTTTTCCAAGTGAGCAAAGATGTGTTTTGTCTTTTTGAGACAGGGTCTTGCTACGCAGTTCAGGCTGGCCTTGAGTTCACTATGTCAGTGAAGCTGGTCTTGAACTCACAGTGCTCCTCCTGCCTCGGCCTCCTGAGTGCTGGGACAGATTGTAGGTATGCACCACCATGCCTGTTTATTGTTGTTTGTTTGCTTGCTTGTTTTTGAGGTACCTGGGATTGATCCCAGTGCCTGAGACTTGCCAGACTAGTGCTGTCCCACTAAGCTACGTCCCTACTTCATTTTCTCCCTCTTCACTTGTCCTGGGGACCGAGTGCAGGAACATTCCACAGCTGACTCCATTCTCAGCTCTTTTCATTTCTTATTTTGCTACTGGCTCAAGCTAAACTGCCTGGCCTCGACCTTGCGACCCTCCTGCCCAGGCCTCCCTACCAGCGTGGACGGCAGGTGGGCACAGCTGCCCACAGGCCTTTTTTTTTTTTACTTATTCATTGGCATTCATCTTGTGCCATGCCACTGAGCTGCTGCAGCCCGAGGTACAGCTGCGCTGTGTTGTGGAAGCCTTCCTGGGAAGGTGACCTTGCCCTGCCTGTGCTGAAAGGACTCCCCTGCCTCAGCCACAGGGGTGCAAAGGTGAAGCTGCTGGCTGGCCGGAGGGCCTGAGTCAGTCAGCTGGGCAACCTGCCAATTTATTAATTTACTATTATTGTTATTTTCTTTTCTGTGTATGTGTGGTACCAGGGATGGAAAATGGGACCTTGTGCTTGCCAGGCAGGTGGTTAAACCACTGAGATATCTCCCAGGCCACACCCTCCAGTTTATTTGGGTGCAATAGCTAGGTATCGGAGAAACACATTTCTTGTTTGTCCCTTTGTTCTTTCTTTATTTTTTGGTTTTGTTTGTTTTATTTTATTTTTTTGCACAGGATCTCTTCCCTGGAAAGCGCAAGGGCCTGAGTTCAATCCCCGATTCCACCAAAAAAAAAAAAAAAAAAAAAAAAAAGAACAGGATCTCACTGCATAAAGCAGACGACCAGGCTTGAGCTCACGAGGTACCTGGAACTTCCACTGATCTCCCTGTCTCAGCCCCCGGAGTGCTGGGATTACAGGTGTGCATTACCATGTCTGACTAGGATCACAAATTTTAACCCAGCTGGGCAATTTAGAGTCTTAATGAGACTCTGTCTCAAAAACATAAATAAATAAATAAATAAATAAATAAATAAATAAATAAATAAAAATAAAAGGGGTGGGCATGTGGCTCTGCGTGAAGGCCTTGGGTTCAGTCCCATGAAGGCAAAGGGAATACAAGAAGGAATCCCACAAAGACACACATTAAACATGCTGTCCACACAATTTTGATATCACATAGCAGACTCCCACGCACCCCAGATGTGGTGCAGATTTTTCCACATGTATGAAAGGCTACTAGCAAGGGGACCAAAAAAAAAAACCAGACAGCAGAGAAGTTGCCCTTGAGGTGGCTGTAGGCACAGCCTGCTGGAGTGCCTGTGAGCCATCTCTTCCCATCCCAGCTGAGCCTGTAGGAAGGGACCTTGGGCACAGGGAAGGGACCATGTAGGACCAAACAGAACCTAGGCCTCAGAGGGATGCCAAGGACCACCAGAATACACGGTGAATATCAAAAGAAAGCATTTCCTCCAGTAAACACACAGCCACTCGTCCCCCTCAAAATGCTCCCCTTGCTTCAACCATACCCGTCCCATCACTCCCGCTGCCTTCTGAAGCAGTTCTGGAAGAGCTCTTGTGAAAGCCTTTATGAGGTCTGATTAAAAACAGCAAATCCAGGTGGCCTGTGCTGGAGTCCAGATGATCTGTGTTATGGCTTGACAAAGTTTGTCTGTATTTCACGCCTATCCAGAGACTTTGCCTGAGACTGAGATTAAGTGCAGTAGACTAGTTAATCTGACACAGGAAATCTCAAGGCAGTTAAATGTTGGAGCAGCAGCATGCCTATTGTTGGGAGCTTTTAGTCAGATATATGTTGAGAGTCGAGCGCAAAGAGCCCAGCAAGATGATTTAAAATGCTATGAGTTTGGCCAAAAAAGAAGTGCCAAAAAGGCTGTAGACTGCAAAGATAGAGCTGAGATCTCCATTGCCAAGGAGGAACAGGAGAGTAGAAAAGATGTCCTGAGAATGTCACAGGAGGTTCTGGCCCTTTATAGCCTCAGAATTACAAGGGTGAAGGACTTTGCTCTGAGGAGAAAGCCGCAGAGCCCATGCTCCAAATCAGAGGTGCTGACCACACCAGGTTCCAAAATGGCACAGCATAAAAAAAATTGTCCCTCAAAATCATGTTCAGAGTGCACAGGGATCCAGGCACTAATCCCTACAGCCAAGGGAGAAAAAAGTCTGGCTCGTGCTCCAGCTGACAGCAGACCTTGGCATCATCCACATGGAGATGGTTTTAGACACATTCAGAATACAGGAGTTCTGAAGTTAAAAAGGCTTCTATCAAGATTTCTAAAAGCCCGGGAGGCCAGGCAGTGTGCTCCTGAGAGGCCAGTATGTAAAGCTGAATAGAGCCGGGCGTGGTGGCGCATGCCTATAATCCCAGCACTCGGGAGGCTGAGACAGGAGGATTGTTGTGAGTTCGAGACCAGCCTGAGCTACAAAGTGAGCTCGAGGCCAGCCTGAACAGCATAGTGAGACCCT
>PVKA01052491.1:0-11690 GCA_004027165.1 Ctenomys sociabilis
TGTGTGTGTACGCATGTGCACATATGTGCATATGTATGGCCTTGGGATATAGCTCAGGGGCACAGCACCTGCCTGGCAAGTGCAAGGTCCTAGGTCAATTCCCAGAATCCCACACCCTGAAAAAAAAGTATATATAATTTCACTCCCTTCTGTGTGGAAATATGCTTCAAGATACACAATGGATACCTGAAACAAAACAAGGCAGTACTGAGTTTTATATATACTATGTACTTTCATATATACATATGTATTCATAAAAAGTTTATCTTTAAAATCAGCACAGTAGGAGATTGATAAAAAGAAAACAGCATAGTAAAAAATAAAAATAAATTTAAATTTAAAAAGAAGCCTTTTTCTAGAGCAGTACACAATTAGTTGAGATTTTTAAATTGTTCCAAGCTCTTCAGAATTAAGACTAAAGGTGAACTAATTTTAGCCAGATTAAAGAATCAATGTATACAGCTGCTGTCTAGACCCTGAGTGTCAAGAAATGGTGAGCAACTGCTGTATGCATGCATGGAGGAGAGTCTTCAACTTCTGTGTCTGTCACTGTGTCACTGTAGATATTTGGTCATCACCACTATCACTGAAACTAGAGCAAGTAATACAAAGGATCAAAATGTAATTACAGTTGATGATACAAACACGTTTGTCTGTGCTCAAAGTACAATGTCTTCAAGACATGGTTGTGAAGGCGGTGGCCAACAAAGAAAGAGAGGTAAGTGTCTTTCCATACATACAACAGACGTTCAAGATGTATGAACACAGAATTTTAATATAGAAGTCAATCTATAAATAATAAAATTAGACCAATAAACAAAGAAGTCACTAGTTTTGATGGCACCTACCTTGTGCAGAACATTGGTGTGATATAAAAATTCAGAGCAGTATAATTTCGTGCAAAAGGTCTATGAGCAGCAGGACACAGGAGAGCTGTGAAAAAATTCATGAAAAATGTAAACTGTTTCCCATTTCATATCTAATACTAATTGGTGTTTGTCCTATTAAAAGTGACAATTTGTGTCATTTGCATGGTCTCTCTTATGTGAAAAACACAGACCAAAATGAGAGATAAATAATAGGAAACAGGAAGATAGAATTTTTTAATTGGGTTTCTGTGCTTTGTTTTGTTTTGCTGAGACAGAGTCTCACTACATAATTCAGGCTGGACTTGAACTCACTATGTAGCCCAGGCTAGCTTTAAACTCAGGGCAATCTTCCTGCCTCAGCCTCCAGAGTGCTGAGATTACAAGTGTGTGCCACCATGCCCGGCTACGGAGATACAACTTTTACAAAAGAGAAAGGGATAAAGAGAAAAAAGAGGGGGAGGAAGAGAAGAGGGGAAAGGGATAAAGAAGAATTAAAATGTGTTATGTGTATGTACCAGCTCTACACAAAGCATGTAGTCACTACACACAACAAATATATGATAATATAAATCAATAAATAAAATAAACACTGAATGCATAATTACAAACAAAAAGTTGTTTAAAATATTTTTCAGCTATCAATATGTACGCAGGTATCTGCATCATTTGTTTTCATGTGTAAATGACATGTTTTCACATAAAAAATTGATGGATCCCTAAAAACACTAATGAATCATGTGTAAACAATTCATGTCCCATGCTATTTTTTAAAATATCCAAAGGATTACTTTAGAACATTTATTCCTAATAAGAAAAGAGCACAAATAAAAATAATAAAATTTCTGGTGAGAATTTCTCAAATTCTAGGTCCTCGTAGGAGCTTATCAGTTCCCTAGCCCCATCATACTGCTTGGTCATTGCAGGTGAAGAAAGGGGATTTGGGTAGAAGCAGGCTGAGGCTAGGATAAGAATGGAGAACCACTAGATCAGAGAGCACACCTACTCAGATAAAGCCAACTCAAAAAAGAATTGAGGGGCTAGAGGTGGTGTCACATGGGTGTAATCTCTGCACGCAGAAGCTGAGGCAGGAGCATCGATGTGACTTTGAGGTCAGCCTGGGCTACAAAGTGACAAGGTCAGCCTGAACTGCACAGCAAGACCCTGTTTCAAAAAAGACAAAAGGAGAAGGAGGAGGAGGAAGAGCAGGAAGAGGAGGAGGAAGAGGACTGAGGGGAGAGATTTTTATAAGGTACTGAGGGTTGAGTGCAGGACCTTTGCAATGAGCTACTGTATATCCCCAGCCCTATTCAATTTTATTTAAAGTTTTGGGATGGAGGTCTTGCTTAGTTAGTTAAGTTCCTGGGCTGCTCTTAAATTTATGATCTTCCTGCCTCAGACTGTCAGCGCTGGGATTACGAAGGTGGGCCAACATCCCCAACTGACTTTTGACTTTTAAACAAATTGTCCAGGGAAATAAATTCCCCTACTTAGTTGCAGAGTTGTCCTTTTATTATTATTTTAAGGCTTTTTGATACTGACGACACCTTCTGACACTCCAAGAAACAAACGAAAAACGTCCTTCCCCATTCCTCATATTGGAAGAGAAGTACACATAACTAAGGAATGAATGCTAATAGATATTAAAGCATGATTTACCACACACACTAGAGGTTGTGCTTCACAACGAAAAGCAGTAGTACAATAACTGTTGTGTGCAGGACATTATTAGATCCAAGGCTAGTAAGTACAAGGCAGTACCCTAGTTTTTTATGTCCTTTCATTCATTTAGATTTTACAACATAGCAAGGTAGATGTCATTGCGCCTGCTGAGTCAATGAAAAGTTGGAGATAAATATTGTCACATTTTGATCTGTATGTTTTGCACAAGTTACATTGAATTTCTGTTGGTGAGACCCTAGTCCTGCCAGGTTCCTTTGCCCCCCTGATAGCTCCATGGGCTGGGCAGAGCTCAGCTGGCCTGACGTAGCACCTCTGGTGGCTGACACCAGCAGATTGCAGGTGCTTATGACACTGCACTTCACTTCAGTGGGAAGGATTCTGATTGGCCGAGTATGGGCTACAGTATCTTAAAATCCTCATTTAAAAAAAATTCATAAAGAACATGTAACATAGGGCTGGGGGAGCTAGCTCGGCTGTATAAGTGGCCATCTGGCAAGCTATAGATTGTGAGTTTGAGCCCCAGTACTGCATACCTTGTGGGCCCCAGACCCCTGGGCATAGTAGTGCATGCCTATAATCCCAGCACTGAGGAGGCTATGACAGGAGAATATATTTTTAATTTAATTTGATTTGATTTTTTTATCTTATTTTGAAGAGTAAAAACAGAAGCAAAAATATAGAAAAAAGACAGAAACAAGGTAACGAACAATAATGTACATGTTACAGATTTTCAAAACAGGAATAGCTAATTAGCAATGGCTGTTATAGTACCTATTTTTATCTTCAAATTTATTGCTCAGATTAACAGATACAGTTATATAAGATTGAGGAAATAACTGAATAAATAAATCTTAATTTTTTCCTTGTTTTTTGTTTTAATTTAAAGATAGTATAATACTCAATATAACATTAGGAGCAGTACACATTTAGAGATGCAGAAGTATTACTGAGTCTCAACTGCATAGCAGACCTTGCATCAAATAAATAAATAAATAAATATTTAAAAATAAAAGAACATATAACATAATGTTTACCATGCTAGCCACTTTTATGAATCCAGTTTAATGCCCTTAAGTACATTCACAGAGCTATGCAACTAATCTCGAGAAATCTCATTTTGCAAAGTTGAAAGTTGGCAGTTATTAAAGACTTAGCCCTTAGTCCTAGGCCCCAGTACTCTCTGTCTCTATAAATGTCAGTGTTCTATCTATCTCATATAAGTGCAAGCATATATTACTTGTCTTTTTATGACTGACTTAATCTGTGTTCTACAGTAGTTTTGAAATCCTGATCATGCCTGATGCAAAAATAGTAATAATCATTTTATAAGGTTTCAAATTATTATACCAGAAAGGGTAGCGGCAATGAAAACACCTTTGTGTTTGTAAAAGAAAAATGTAAATTACTTTAACTTGTTGAAATGTTTTTTCATTTCAAATAATTTACCCAGACCAAAAACGTTTTAAATCAATGCATATGACTTCACCAAAGTACCTATTGATAGCAAATATTGGAGACAAACTCTATGCCTTGTGAAGCTAAGTTATGTTCCCAAAATATATGTATGTATATATATATATATATATATATATATATATATATATATATATATATATATGTACATCCATAGGGCTGGGGGAGCTAGCTCGGCTGTATAAGTGGCCATCTGGCAAGCTATAGATCGTGAGTATGTATATACATACATATATCCAAAACACTTCTAAGTTTAGCTTCACTTGTTTTCTTCCTTTTTCAGTAAAGAAAATTTCTGTCAATTAAAGGTTGTGAAAAACCAATTGAAATTAAATACTATATATTTCCAAGCCAAGCAGTCATTAAAACTTAGCATTTTAAATTTTATTCTTAAAATAAAAATTGAAAACACAGAAGTCAAATAGCATGATGTTCCTGCAACTCACCATATTATTTTATTCCTACAAATTATTTCCTTTATTTACAAATTATAATGCATATGTCATGAATTTTCTTTTTAAAAAGCCAGAAATAAACAAATAAAAAAAGTTCTAGGAAAAAATTATAGTTCACCATTCAAACTTAAATTTATTTTTGACAAAACTCAAATTTTCTGCTCTGTATTGTCCTTTCATGACCTCTGATGGTGAAAGTGTAAACTGACATTACAAACACCAACAAAGATGCCACAAATTGTTTACCTTATTGTTGAAGCCTCTTTCCCTTCTTTCTGTAATGTGTTTACCTCTAGAATTAATAAAACCAATTATTCAATAAGATAGAAATAATGTTGGGAAATTTCATGCTATTTTGAAGCACAAAAGAAGCCCTCTTGTTACTCAGCAAATCTCTAAATCTGATAAAGACTGAACATTTTAGTGATATAGTAACTTGCTACTGATCGTGTCTGCCAACTCCCAGGTAAAATTAAATGAAGAATAAAGATAAGTTGAAACAGTTATTTTACTTTGTAAAATCGCTGCTCTCCTAAATCTCTACATGTGAATTATGAAGCATAATTTTATATTAAGGCTTGAATTATCTGGATTTATTTCATCTTTACTGTATAGGTCTGAATTTTATCCAAAAATGCACTCCCACATTCAATTTATGATCCCAGAAAACAGGAGAATGAATGGAAAGAATAAAAGCAGGGAGGAAAGACAAGCAGAAACAAGAATGCACGCTCAGATAATAACAGCTGTGTCCAACCTGTGCTGACTCAAATGTCTCTGGGAAGCCTTTTAATGAAACACATGGGTGATGAAGAATATCATCTCTCAATGGGGCTCCCACCCCCAACAAGGGAAGTCACCTCTGGGACACTGGCTATTGCACATGCACTTGTAAGCTGTATGCGTTTTCAGTTAAGTGGGTATTCCACACTTCAGTGTAGATAAAGTTCCTGGAGAAAGAAGTGAGAGGCTCTCACCCCGGGAAGAAATGAAACACTCTCCAATTGCTCCTGAGGGAAGTTGGTCAGGCTGATTATTGAAAGGGTGACTGCAGTAAAGGGCTTTAAGTGCTGTGTAGGCCAGTATCCAATACTATCGATCCTCTGCACTGCTCATATTTATCTTTTCTCTTTTTTAAGTTAAATCCATCATTGAATTCTCTTCAAGCATTTGACCCACCACAATCCCTGCAAGAGAGTTTGTGGAACTAGCAACCATCCCTTTGCTGCTTCAGCTGGCTCTAAAACTTTATTGATCATCATCTTCTCTCTCTCTTTGTTTTGCTGCACTGACCATTCTGATTTCTCTCACCCTGGGCCAACACCTCAGCTCAGCTGAAGTTTCTTACATTGTGCAGTGACCCAGACCTTCTTTCTCTACATTTTCTTTGCCCTTCCCAGGTTATAGTTGTTGTAGTTGTCCACTAAATGTCACCACCCTTCACAAGAGCACCAATCACTAGGATGGTGATAGAATATTTTCATTTAGCCTCTCCTACCACAATGGCTCCACAGATCTAAGAATAGAATTTTGAGTTTTTCAGTTACAATGTATCCTTTGGAATATTATATAACACAGTTATTCATTTAGACACTAGGACAACAATAATGGAAGGTTCATAAATACATTGCAGCCCCAATGAGACTTAGTTGGTCTAGAACTGTACTTTTACTGATTCATAACATCCCCCACCCTAACTAGAAAACCATGGTGGCTTTTCAAGTACTCTGGTATTAGTGTCTCTCATATCCAACAATCCTCAAACTACTGCTCTTTCTTCAGGATAGTGTTATCTTGGTTACCCATACATACTTTTGTAGATAGATAGGGAGAAGATTGATAAATATTCTTGTAATTATCAAGGTCATTACTTAAGGACACATACTCTCCCTTCTCAAAACAAGGTCTGGGTCTGTGAAATTATACAAATCTCTATCCTGGGCACTGGATCTGGATTCTCCATTGTGATAGGTAACGTTAGTGTTCTGTTCACCAAATCTTGTTTGTTTGAGGTTTCTTATTTGTTTATTTGTTTTACACAAACACACAAGTAATCATCTAGCCAAATGTCCTTAGATCTCATGCCTCAAAACAAGATGATGTATGAGCAATTGCCATAGATTCTTGCAAGCCAAGACAGACTTCTTCCCACTTCAGACATTGCAGTTTTTTTGTCTCTGGAAGTTCAATATCGTGATATGGACTCTGTCATTCAGGAATCCCATTAACCTACTGATACTAGGAAGATTTCCACTGCAGTGTCTTCTGTTAAAAACTGTCTCCTGTGAAGAAAAAATATCAAGTTTTTAAAAGAGATTGATCCCTCCCTCTTAAATGAATTCCTTTTTTGCCTTCAGGAAGAGATTTCTTTAAATCCTCCAGGGAAACAAAATCAGGTGATAGTTTCTAGATTATCACATAACAAATCCATTCATTCCCATTTCTACGTGACTTCTCACATCTTCTTTAACTCCAAAGCAATTTTAGCACCTCTGCCTTATTTTCCTATTGGTTAGTATCACATCACAAACTTCAAAGAAACACACCAGAAAAATGTATGACCAGCTCCAGGTCATTTATACGGGTTGAACTCCAAATCATGACTGGTATGTATTCTTCTGTCAATAAAATTTTCTCTACCCTCACTGTAGTTCACTTGCTAATCAACATGCAAAATCCTCTCCTACATTGTTCCTCTGCTTCTTTTGCTATATATAACCTGGGACCTGCAATCTATATAGACCATTTCCTCCTGAAGACTCATATTTCTCTGGGAGTGCTCAAATCTCACCGGAGTTGTGGCAAGGAAACAGTGAGGGGTGTTTCCTCGCATGGCGAGTCTGAAGGACAACAAGTATCATCTTGTGAATGTCTTTCCTTGTAGAAGACTCTCTTGACCTGTCAAGCGTAGGATGGTCTCTATTTGCAAGGAGTGTGCCTGCTTGTACTAGAGTGGAGAATTCAGGTAAATTTGAGAGTTTCCGATTTGCAAACTTATTCACCTAAATGTCCATATGGGGAATCCAGGGTCCCACTGTTTGCTCTAGGAAAATTTTTCCTTGTTTCACAGCATTAATAGTAATTAACAGCAGTCTAGTCAATCCTTGTGATAACCATTGCCGTACTGCTGCCCAGTTATAGCACTGATTCCACCTGATCTTTGTGCAGCCTCAGGTGGAAGCCTTAGCAGTTGCGTGCTGCTGCCCATCACCACCTCAGTTCACACCAGACCCAGTACATGGTTCCATAGTGTAGCGGTTATCACGTCTGCTTTACACACCACACCCAGGGTCTTTATTGCTGTTAGTGACCTGTTAATTCTAAAATCCCATCTGTTAAGTTTTACATCTTAAATATCCCCCAAAACCTCAGGTGTTGAAGGTGGGGTTTAAAAATGGTGGAAATTTTAGGAGGTAGAGCCCAGTTCAAGGAAACAAGTCATTGGGGTTACACTCTTGAAGGGTGCCATGGACCCCGATCCCTTCTCTCTCTTTTTATTTTCTGGCTACTATGTGGTAAGCAGCTGTGTCCCAGCCAGTGTTCCCTACCCTGATGTTCTACCCCACCACATGCTCAAATCCCAGTGATCAAGTACTGAAACCTCTGAAACTGCTAGAAAAAATAAATCTTTTCTCCTTTTAAATACACTGACAAAGGATCTGCGAACTGCAATACAGAGTTACAGGGTAAATCTTGAGGGGACTTCACTGACCTTGTCAGATACAAAAATGTCAGATACATTCTTGTTCTATAGGATTTGCTTTATCTTGGTCTTAACAATCCAGCAGAAAAGTATAAAAACGAGGCACAAAAAGTAAAGCCATATTAATATACTGAGCTGTGAAAGGCTCAATCAACAACTTCTTACATTGTTAGTCCTACTGATAACCCACTACTATTATAGACTACTGGACCAAATTGGATTATTTTGTTGAATTCATGCACCTACAACATTTAAATGGCAATGGAATACCCATCTCTAACAAACTAAACAAAAAAGGGGGATATAAAGGAAGGACCATTGTGTATCTGTACATGCAAAACAATTATAGCATACAGCTACTTTTTCTTAATTCAGTGAGAAGATTTGTACTAATAATATTTGGACAGGATATCATGTCTGCATCTTGTACTATGAATAACCACTAAGAAGATAACAATATGAAATGTATTAATTATTGAAACTGTTCTACTAATCTCTTTTGAAACTGTCCCATTGCTATTTATTTCTCAATAAAACTATTAAAAATTTGATTATTTCAGGTATTTTGTTGCAGTGATGAAAAACTGACTTACACACCAATCTAACAATCTTCTTTCCAGTACTTAATTCCAATATCATTTATTTTTTCCAGGGTTTCTCTGAAAACAGAACATGGAGCAAAGGCATGAATACAAGTAACCCATTTGAGAAAAGGTTAAAAAGTAGTACAAGGGACGAACAAGTTCAGGGCCACTGGGGGTTAGGAAGTCTATGCAATATCCATTGAGTCAGTGCTCGAAACAGCTGGTTCTGAATCACAGATGGCACCCTGAGAAATCTTTTTTTTTTTTTTTTTTTTTTTTTTATGTTTGTTACAGGGTCTCACCAGGCAGCTCAGACTCATAGTGATCTTAATGTTTTCAGCCTCCCGAGCTCTGGAATTACAGGTGTGTGTCATCACACCATCTCAATTGCCATCTCAGCACACCCTGAGGGCAGAGGCCGGCAGGGCTCGTGGTGCCAGGAACTGAACCCCGATCCCTCTGCTCTGCCTCTGCTGAGCTGTCTGGCTAGCCCTCCAAAAAGATGATTTTCTTTCCATCTCAAATATGCAAAAGCAACTTTGTGGCTTGGAAAAATAGTCTTGTTAGGTCTGAGAATCCCACCGCGTGAAGAAAGACTCCAAGAGACGTCCTCTCATGCAAAAGCAAGGGGATTTTATTTTCCATGCATGCATGGGGCTCACTGAACACGCAGGGACCGAGAGCCCCGAGCTGACTGTGGGCTGGGTTTTAAGCCGGAAGACAAAGGGAGGAGGGGTCTTGTAAGCGCAGTTACAGAAGCAAATGGCATTGGTTAGTTTAGGTTGACCTTTAAAATAATTGGTGGGTTTGAGAATATATGGCTTTTTAGTGAAACTAAGAGGGGCAGGCAAAAGGACAACTATGAGTTAACTCTGTGGTTTTGACTGTTTTTAAGACTGGCTGGGTCACAATGGCCTGTCTTAGGAGATTGTTCCCAGGCTAGAGATTAAATGTTTTTCTAAGCTAGGCCCCAGCTGAGGTTTGTGTGTCCTCTTTGTTTTGGGAATATAGGTGATTTAAGCTCTATGGCCATAAGCAGACATAACACCAGGCAGTATCTGTACAAGCTGACATGATTTGTTGATGTACTAAGGCGGCGCATACAGAACAGGATGGCGGCGCAACCTCATGTATGCTTTTAGAAATTATTTGGGCTTTACATTCCCCCCTTTTGGTGTTGGAAATCTCTAATCTTAGAGATTTGAGTTGTTGGTAGTTAAGGCCTCATACTGTTGGCGAATAATGATGAGTTTGACATTGTCTATTTGATCACGAACAAAACCTATAATCATATTAATCACACAGGGTCCTATGGTCACTGCGAGAAGCAGGAGTAGTAGTGGTCCCGCCAAAGCAGTTAACAAGGTAGTCAACCATGGGGAATGGTTAAACCAAGATTCAAAAATACCTTGTTGAGCTTGGCGTTCTTTAGATCTTTGTTCTAACCTCTCCCTAAGTTTAGTTTTGCAGTCTTTAACAACACCAGAGTGATCTGTATAAAAGCAACATTGTTCTCTCAAAGCAGCATATAATCCTCCTTCTTTAAGGAAAAGTAAATAGAGTCCTCGTCTGTTTTGTAGGACAACTTCAGAGAGGGAAGTTAGGGAGTTTTGAAGAGCCATAACAGATGTTTCTATGGCCTTCAAATCTTTATCCATTGCAGCTTGTAACTGACTCATTTTTTTGATTACTATGTACAATGGCTGTAGTCCCTGTGCCTATACCAGCAGCAGCAGTTATTCCCATAATGATGGCTAAGGTAATAGTGACTGGTTCTCTTTTGTATCTAACCTGGCCTAATAACCTATCTTCTAATTCTATCCCCGAATGATAAAAAATCCGGGGGAATATAGACACCAACACACAAAAGTTAGCAGAATTATTAAAGACCTTAGTAGACACGCAGGGGGTAATCCCAGTGACACATGCCCATTTCAAACCCATTGGAGGATGAAGAAATTTGTCTTTATCCTGTATCTGATAGACAATGGCACATAGAGGTTTTACTCGAAGGGGGGGTCCCAATGTAGGTTCTTTGTCCTGTGACCTCAGATAAGGTGAGTTTATGGTCAGTATCCCAATTACAAGATGCACCAGAAACAAGGGTGGTATAAGATCTGTTTATAGCTATTCCTTCATAATATGGTGGTGAAGCAGACAGGCAGAGCCAACAGGACTGGGTAAGCTTAACTTGAGTATGATTGAGAATAAAGTAAGCTCCTAATATGAGGTTATATAATCGGTCATCAGAGGCTGTGAGGGAGGAGGAAGTGGTGGGAACTGGAGGATGAGGATTTTTTTTTTATTTATCTTTTATGGCCATTGTATATTGTTTTAAACAAACTTGTCTATTTTTATATCTCATCAGTTTTATTATTACCTGTGGCATATGGATTGTCAGACCTAGGGAAAACACTTAGTACTCCCCAGTCTGTAAGTGAGCCACTGGATGGGTAACTACTGGCATATCTGCATAAGAATCTATTGAAAGTTTTACAAGCTTTTTCCTTATATTGGCAGTTAACATGGGTTCCCTCAGGCTGAGAGGGAAGACACATAACCACCTTAGTCTGAAACTTCCTCTGACTCCATCATAAACACTTTCTTTTTTTCCTTCTCTAGAAGTTTTGGACATTTTTTCTTGAAACGTCCCTTTTCTTTGGATCTAGGAAAGCATAACTTTTTCAATCTATAATTCCATTCTGTATCTTTTCTATTATGAAACACTTCAACTGAGAACAACTTATTTCTATAAACCCTTTTTACTTTTGCAGCTTGTATCAGACATTGGAATCCACTGAACAAGATATGACTTTTAGTTTTAAGACCTCAATGTGTTTTTATAGACAAAAATCTGGTGGATTCCAGTTAAAGGAATCTTAATCTAGCATATTTGTTATAGATTTTATCTGTATAATTACCTGGG
>PVKA01052492.1:0-11688 GCA_004027165.1 Ctenomys sociabilis
GCTGTGCTTCTACATAATTCTATGAGAGGCAAGATCGGCACTATTGGTGGTGGGACAGGATATTATGTCGGCTTTTAGTGCTATGGTCATCCACTAGGTAAATAATTATTGAATCTTTGATATAATTCAGCTACATAAAGACCTGTAAATATAATATCATGTATGCACCTTGTACAATACCAAAACGTTATGAAAACAGTTTGCAATGTATTATTTCATCGACTCTGTATAGTTATGGGGTTTTGAAACTGTCTGATTGACATTTGTATTTCAATAAAATAAAAATAAATGGAAAAAAAAAACAATCTATATATGCATGGAAGCTGGGCATGGTGGCACATGCCTGTAATCCCAGCACTCGGGAGGCTGAGGCAGGAGGATTGTTGTGAATTCGAGACCAACCTGAGCTGCATAGTGAGACCCTGTCTCAAAAAGACAAAAAAATAAATAAAAATAAAATAAAATAAAACTATATATGCATGAAAATATTTATAAAATGACAAAAGTACAAGTATTAATGAAATATAAACAGCAACAAAGATAAATAATATTCAGAAATGATATAAAAAATAAAATCAAAAAAGAAGAGGAAAATGTAAAATAGCTTTGACAGTTTAATTTTTATTCCCAGACTATAGGAGCAAAGGAGGTTTGAGAGGTTATATGAAGGGACAGAAAGAAAAAGAAGAGAAGGAAATACAAGTGGAAATGTATTTGCGGGGAGTCATTGTTCAAATTATGCCCCTAGTGACCTGCCTCCAACCAGGCCTTGCCAATTAATAGCAAGCCAGTTCTAGCATCTTTATAACACAATCACCTTCCCAAAGCCGCACCTCTAAATACATGAGGACTTGAGAGGATATTGCACATCTAAACCCTAAAGTACACTTACGCCCCCACCCCCTGTTTAAGAGTGAGAGGGTCTAAGAATTCAAATAGTCTGCCACTTCTCACAAGCTGCAAGCAGACAGTTATGAGGAAAGGACCAGCCTCTGCCCAGTTCCAGTCCTGCTGCCTTTATCCACCAAATTCTGAAGTTTCTTTCTGTTTTCCTCCTTGGTGGGGCAATACTCTGCTCCCTCTAGTGTGACTCAGCTCAGGGACCTCTGACAGCAATGAGATTTCAGACTCCTTCTCCATGTCCTTGTCCTTGGAGCTCCTAGTTCGTCTTTCTTACTTTGCTTAATTCTCTGTGATTTCAGAAGCCTCAGAGGGTTAGAAAAGAGGTTTGCTCAATTGGTGCAGGTTGTTTCTCTCCCTTCCCTTCCCTTCTTCCTTCCCATACCCATCCTCCACATCTGTACCTGAGAACTGTAATTACCACAGGACTCTGAATTTGTTCCTCATAGTGCTAGCTGACATGTCTATACTGTAAACATCCTTCCCCAGAGATCAGGCCATCAAGACTTCAAGACCCCATACGTGTACAAGTGCCCTACATGTTCTCCCCACCCCCGCCTTTCATTTTGCTTCCAAGTCTCCATGGAAACAGCTGCCCAGACACATTTTTAAAAATCATACTGTGAGCTCAGAGGAAGACAGTTGCACAGCAACAGAAGCTCATGTCCAAATATAGACCCTGGGAGGAAGAGCAGGCCAGGTAATACTGAAGCTGTTTGGAAAGCAGTTAAAAATTATATCTCAAAAACTCTCTCAAAAACAGCCTCCCTCCACCTCCTCCTTCTCCTCCTCTTCCTCCTCCTCTTCTGCTTCTCCTTGCCCTACGGATTCAGTCCTATGTGCAGGGTACTCTTCTTTGGGAAAAATGAGCCATCAGCTTATCCTTCCATTTTCAAGCACCCCAGGGTTTCATTACCACGAAAGACTTCCATTTGCACAGGGTTTGTTTTCCACACAACAGGTGGTAGTCCATGATTAGGAGGACCTTGTAACATAGTACTGTTAGTCCCCTCCCTTAACATGAGGAAGCAGTTTTACCAAAATAGCAAGAACAAATTTTGCTTCTCCTCAAACACAATTTGCATTAATTCATAGGAGCACACAGCTGGGATTCAGCAAGCCTGAGTTCTAATTCCAGTTTGTGAAATCATGTTAAACTGCTCTAAACATCCAAGGTCAGCATCTCACTGAGCCAGAGTTTCTGATCCCCACCCTTACAATCCACTGTGTAATCTTTGCTTTAGGAGACAACAGCCACCTACCTACCTGTCTCTCTTGCCCTTTGCTCAACTTGAAGAGTCTGTTATGTTACTTGTCAGTGGAGTAAAAAAAATGTCATTTAGGACCACAGTTTTTATTCATTTCTTACATCAAGGCCCCCTTTTGGAGCCTCCCTCTGAGCTGACACTTTCTTAGAATATTACCCTGCTTAATTAAAAAAAAAGTACACATCATTTGTCACAGATAATCATGCTTTGGTCCAAAGAATGTGATTCAGGTTTTGTGAAGCAGGGGTAGCTTCAGGACTGCCTCTTCAGTTGGTTCCTTATGAAAGCAGGGTATCATTAATCGTACAGCATACCATTACTTGATTTGTCAATTTTGGTGTCAGTAACAGAAATAAGCAACCCAATGTCAAATGCATTTTATAAACTACTTTGTACACTTTTATTTTACCTTCAAGTTACTCACTGAAGTATGCTTTTCTTCTAAATTCTTAAAATGCAAAGTCATGTAGAGGAACAAGAGCTGTGATTCTATAAGTTTAGTGAGGATGTGAAATCATGCATCCAAAGTACATGACAAGGAAGAAATGGTCAGATTGTCAATAAAGACAAACGTTGTTAATATAGTACCTACTGCTATATTGAAGTTCCCTGCTTTTACATATGCTGTCAGTGCCAGATTGGTATACACATTTTTCAAGGCCCATATTAGAACTCCACAACTTGAATGGTCGTCAGTCCAGAAGTCTTGTTGTCACTCTTAGATGAGTTTCAACTGAAATTTTAGAAGAGATTCTGAAGGTGATTCTGATCTGCATTCCAGGTGAAAGGACCCTTGCTGAGGGATCATGTCAAAGAACTGCATGATTTCCTTGTTCTGGAGAAGAAAGGCAAGAAACTTTATGACCTGTTTGTTTAGAGGTCTAGATTCAACTTTGTCACTTTAAAAGCTGAATTAACACTCATAAAAATACTATTGCTCTTCCCCATTCATTAATACATGTGGCTACAAAACACATACTCATAATCAAGGAGATGAATAGCATAGAGGTTGCTTACCCGCCCCACTACTAGAGTCAAGGAGAGAGCTTGCCAGCTGGGACATCTTGAGTTGCTGGTGGAAGACCTGTAGTAAAAATGTCAAGAGTAATACTGTTAAGATACGTAAACTCCATTCTTATTATCTTTGCCTCTGTAGGGAACCAGGATGCCCATTTCCATAGGGAAGGCATATGGGACAGATACAGACAGAAGAAGGTCTCTGAAGCTAAGGTCTACATTATCTTTTATGAAAAGGTAAAATTTAAGGAAAAGGTAGGACTGTTGTTTTGTCATAGAAAAGAGTATCCCCTGAGGACACAAAGAAAGGAGAAGAAGAGATGATTTGTATAAGACAGGTAGGAGGGAACAGATATGCATCTCCATGAGTAGGGACCTAACCACTGCTCCAATACTAATGTTTAGCGAGACGTCTTTGTGGTTCAAACCAGTTGTACAGTTGAGAAAGATTTTACTATTTTGATGGAAAGACAGAACAAGACCAAGTGTCCTGAACCCACTAAGCCAGCTAGTGAAAGCTGTATGGCCTTGAGCTGTGTGGACATAGGAGTAATGGTGGAAGAGGCCTTTGTAGAGTAAGTCTGGAGGATAATTCCAATGAGTGACACTGTCCAAGAGCATGACATCAAGCATTTGACTAAGGAATTCTAAACTCCTTTCATCAGTGTGTTCACAAACATTCCAGTTAAGAGTGTGGAGGACCACCTGGGCAACTCTCTTTGAAGGAGAAGCAATTGTGTTCATTTTGGCTGAGCCTGACCCTATTTCCATGTATTAATATGTATTGAGCTGGCTTGTACTTTTTCTTATCTCTTCAGTTGGCTTTAAGCAATGTATATTGGTACAGCAGAGGCACTGATGATAGAATTTGAAGATAACAGGTGTGTTTTCCTGGACCCCCATTGTTTCCAAGTGTGAACCAGTATGAGGCTAAGATCAATAGAGAGGCTATAACTTACTGGAGATTATATATCAGAGCTGAAGCACTGATCCCAAAACATTAGATACTATCTCACTTGTGTTATGCAGATTACTCTTTCTGCATAGCCTGCTCTCTGCATATTACAGAAGTGATTTCAGGTCTCCTACCTAGCATGTCTCATAGCACTTGCCTATTTCCCAAGATTCTCAGTCACTCATCCTCAAGCCACTCTTTTCTCCATGAATTAATAAAACTGGGTTTGGCCCTGGGTTGAGAACTTTGTTCCACATAGCCATCATTGTGGCAGGACTTAGAACTCCTTGGCTCCCCATAAGCACAAAAATGCCATAGTGTCTTTATTCTATTCATGGCTTGCACTGGAAGTGATAGATTGGAATTAACCCACTAAAATTTCAATAATTTTCCATGAGTTTACAAATATATATTTCCTTGGTGGTGAGGAGGACCAGAAAGGGCTCTGTATAAAGAGTACTTGGGTTTCAATATTTGTGCAAATAAGGGATTTTTAAAATATTATTAATATTTTAACATTAATTTTATGTTATTAATATCACTAATATTTGCTTATTGCTATAGTGACATTCAAAAGTTAGGTTATTTTTCATTTTCTTGGCCTTATAAAATATCACATTTTGCATGCAAATTTCTAAATCAAAATACAAAGCTTCCAATAGGTAGGCAAGCTCAACTGCCTATGTTATAGGGTAATAATATCATTAAGCTTCTCTTCTGGAGGGTTAATAACTTAAGTTTGCAGACAAAAATTAGAGAAAAAGAAGGGCTACAAGGACAGTCAACATTTTGGCTCTAGCCTTTCAAGGTCAGTGAAGACTCAGGACATAAGAGAACCTGTGCTGTAACAGCACATAACTCAATTGTGTCCTAAATTTTCTGATCAAAGAGATTATGGGGCCACAGAACAACATGATCGATGATGTAGAGTGTGCCTAAGGAGAGTTACCTATAGAGAAAATATTCTCTCAGGCTTGCATAGAGAGCAAACTGGTCAAGCAATGGCCGTGACATGGTTGACTCTAACAAAGGATCTGCAAACTGCGGTACAGGGTTTCAGGATAAATCCTGAGGGGATTTGACTGGCCTTCTCAGATACAAATATTACATTTCTTGTTATATAGGTCTTGCTTTATCTTGGTCTTAACCATCCAGCAGAAAAGTGTAACAATGAAGTATAAAAAGTAAAGCCATTATTAATATACTGAGCTGTAAAAGGCTAAAGTCAACAACTTCTGACATTGCTAGTCCTATGGATAACCCACTACTATTATTTTTTTTAAGATGATTGCTATATTACTTTATTTAATTTCTTTTTAAATTTTTTTGGCAGAACCAGGAATTGAACTCAGGCGAATTGCACTTGCCAGGAAAGTGCTTATTCCACTGAACCATTTCCCCGGCCCCCACTACTATTATAGACTACTGAATTATTTTGTATTATTTTGCTGAATTCACGCACCTACCATATTTAAATGGCATTGAAATGCCCATCTCTGACAAAACTAAACAAAAAAGGGTGATATAAATGAAGGACCACATGTATACACAAAATAGGATAGATATACAACTACTTTCTCTTAATTCAGTGAGAAGAAAGATTTGCACTAATAGTTTTTGGACAGGATATCACGTCTGCATCTTGTACTATGAATAACCACCATGAAGACAACAATATGCAATGTACTAATTATTGTAACTGTCCTACTAACCTGTTTTGAAACTATCTCATTGTTATTTGTTTCTCAATAAAATTAATAAAAAAGTACAAGGCTTCCATGTAATGCCTCATATTATTTCCTGGAATGATTCTAGTGCTTAAAAAAACCTTCACTTAATGAATTTATGTTCATGCTGCATCCTCTTTATAGGAAATATAAGGTCGAGAGAACTCTATACAATGTTGTAAGATGAAAACAATCATTCAGTTTCTTTGCAGAGATATTTTGAAACATGTTATGACAATGAAGAACCTTTCATCTATCACACTCTTAGATCCTAACTACATAGAAGCATGGACATATGTGCCAGCATGGTGTTATATCTTATAACCCTAGTCTCCTCAAAGCTTTATGCATTCATAGGTGGGGAGTTTCAGCAGTGCCTAGACTTAGGATGTCTGAATATGAACTAAGGGTATGTGATAAATAAATTAGACACCTGGTAATTTTAGCCTAGTCCTGGATGTGGATGATGAGAAGGCTCACCCTAGGTGTGGGTGGCACCATCAAATACATTTTTAACCTGGAAGAGACAAAAATCTGAACCAATGCTTGCTGCCTCCTGTTAACACTGCTGTGGACTGATTCTCCTTTACCATGCCTCTCTGCCATGCTGCCTTGTCATGGAAACAATTGATTGTGGACTGAATCTTCTCAATACTGTGAATTAAAAAAACAAAACCTTTCCCCCTTTAACTTGTATGTGTCAGGTATTCTGTCTTATCAATGAGAAAGTAACTAGGACAGATTTTGGTATCAGAGGAAAGGGGTCATTTCTGTGACATTCCCTAATCATGTGAATCAGAAGTCTTTGAAACTGGCTTTTAGGAAGGATTTGGAAACATTTGGAGATGTAAACTGAAGAAGCAGCCATGGAATGGCGTGATCCAAACTTGATGGGGCCTTCTGAATGGAATCCTGATAGAAACGTAGCCAGTGAAGACAATACTGAAGAGGTTTCAATTGGTAAAAAGGACAGCATCTACAACTGGGGTCCAGATGATGCAGGCTTTGCTTTGGGAGAACATTTGTCTGCATTTTGCTCAAGAACACAGATTTACAGGGAACAGAGACTGAGTGTGGTTAACTAATCTGGCAGGAGAAATTTCAAGGCAATCTAATGTTGAGGTGGTGGCATGGCTACTGATGGGGTCTTTTATTGTTTTATTTTATTATATTATTTAAAAAATGTTTGTTTTACCTTTCAAATTTATTTTGAAGCATTGATGTTTTTCTCCCACTGAATATATTTCTCCACATTTTTATTCTGCTCTTACTCTTTTCTCTTTTATGAGAATGTCTATATGTGTGAGTTTCTTTTCCTCTTGCTTTTTTCTCCCAACATAATTTATAGTGTGAGGGAATTCTCCCTTGTTCCTTTATGTCTCCCTTATTTTTATCAATATCTCTTCACGAGGCTTCTTTCTCCTGTTTGTTATTTATTCACAATTATTTTCCTTCCTTTTTCAATTGTTGTCTTCTTTAACTTTTTCTCTACTTCTTATATAAGTCATAGAATTATTTTCCATTTCACTTTTTGCTACCAATTTTGTACCTATTTTTTCTTGTTATCCCATTCAAAATATAAATGTTTTGCCTCGATCCTATTTCCTCCTTTACACATCATATAGCAGAAGACTTCTTTTTGGGAACCAGGGATTGAACTCAGGTCCTTGAGCTTGCCAGGCAAGCGCTTATTCTACTGAGCCATCTCCCCGGCCCCAGCACAAGACTTCTGAAAATTTCTTTTTCTTTTCTTACCTCTTGTATTACCTGGTCCCTCAAACCCTGGATTTTAGATAACTGGTTCTATACAATTACTGTTGAATGCAGTTTTTCACCATTAGAATAGACACAGACATCACATTTAACAAACAGTAATTGTGCATCAATACTTACGTTTTTAAGATGCTTACGCTATAATCATGGATTTCTTTTTTAGGCTAAATGCAGACCCAAAATAAGGTCTTGTATATGTCATTTCTCAAACATCCCTGATAGACAGACTATGATGGATAAACCTATAAAAACTATAGCTGATTTGATTGCAAATGAATTGTCATGAGTCAGTGGACAGTTTTGTGCTAGTGAATCACTCTGCCAAATTCCCCATCACGCCCAAGAAGAGGGGAAGCAGAAGTTCCTAGCCCAAGAAATTAGACTGGATCAGATTGGAACAATGCACACAACCTTATAGAAAGAGTTTGTATCCCAAGAACTCAGAGTGCATCAGAGTCTGAGTTAGCTTCATTATAGTGGTAGAGGGATCAGAACTGTTATTGTAGTGTGAGTGCATAAACTTTGGCAAAGAACCTAATGGGAATCACATATACTGTGTCTCAGTGGAATATTTAATCTGTGTTCCACCAGACATCTCATAGGTTTTTGTATGTCTTTATTTATTTAGAAATGTGGGATTATGTAATGCACTTTTATGGTTTCCTGTATTTCTTAGGTTGTTACTTATATATATTTGTTCTTTCATGAGCTCTGATTTAATATGTGCCTACATTCTCTCCATCTCAGCTCCCTTCACATTTCTTAATTTTGTGTGTGTGGAACTGGGGATTGAACTCAGGCCCTTGTGCTTGCCAGGGAAGCACTTATTCCACTGAGCCATCTTCCTGGCCCCTGCCCTGAGATAATATTATTAAAATATTTTTATCCTTTTCCAAACATGTGAACTCCTTCATGAATGTTTAAATTCCCCATACTGAGCTCCCTTGCTGGAAACTGGAATGTATAGGGTGAAGCTGCTGAATACAAGGAACATTGTTTTGGAGAAGAACACATGCATGGTGCTCTGAGGTCAAGAAAAACACAGTTGAGACACTCAAAGACATGGGCTTCTCACATCTCCTATTCCAGTATAATAATACTTCCAACCTTAGAGATAAGACAGTTCTCTTACTTGGTAAAATTTATTACTTGTAGAAGTCTTTAAACTGACTCCCAAGTTCATGTTTAGTTCCTAGGCTTGCCTCAGTATCCCTTTCCTTCGTTTGAAAACCAAATAAATATGGGCTGCCCAGAGAAGCTCTTTGTCTCAACTCCCATGGGATATCAAATTCTGTTAGAGGGTTTTAATCTTCTTGGAGCTGCTCTAAAATCACGTTATATGTTCCTTTAATTAAGATTTTTGCCTCCCACTCATTTAGGAGATTGGGGCTAGACTGAGACTACAACACTCTCTTGGTCACTCCTATTTTCTCTAATACTATTTCTTGATCCAAAACATCTTAAGCCTTTGGCTCTTCCATATGTAATCTAGTACATTGTCCTCCTGATCAGCAATTTCTGGTAACCACATAGCTTTTCTCAATCACAAAGTAAATGCCCCTTCTCCCATATAGTGCCCATATCCACACAAAATATCTTCCAAACATTCTGCATACATACTTTTCAATGTGACTAAAAACACCACAATAAAATCAGATTATAAAATTTAAATTTTCTTCTCATGCATTATTTTCCCCTTCAAATCTCCCTCTTAATGCCTAACAAACCTCAACCAACCAGCTCCCATTCTCTCCACCCCACCTTACCTACTTTACTGTATCATCAGCACAAATAATAAACTGCCATAGCATGCATAGATAACAGCAAGGGGGGAAACATGACTACAAAGACTATCATATAGAAGCTTTGCAGGGCTGGCAAGATAGCTCAGCGGTCTAAAGCTCCTATCAGGGACCGCGGTTCGATCCCCAGCACCACAGGCCATGCCAGCCCCTCCCCCCAGGGCAGGCTGAGCTGACCTCCCCCCCCCCGCAAAAAAAAATCCGTGTTGTGTAGCGAGACACTGTAATAAATAAATGAATTTAAAAAAAAGAAGGTTTTTAAAATTTAATATGTAGAAACTATCATAGGATAATTCTTTAATTCCTTGGCAAAACATAAAGACAGAATAATAATCATTTAAAATAAATAATGGAATGAATAGTAGCACTGGACACACAATGATTAAAATTATTTACAGGGAGCCAACATCATACTAAAAATATGCCAATATGCAGAAAACTCTCCTCAATTCTTTAGTCCCCAAACTGCAGAAGCCAAAACATGAGGGTATGAGGAAAACACACACACACACACACACACACACACACACACACACACACACACACATATATATATATGAATGGTGATGGAAAGAAATAGAACACTTCTGAACCACTGCAACTCTCCCAAAGCAGAGAAAGTCATCACAAACAGAAGAAACAAATACCAAGTAGCAGAAATCAATGAAGAAATGGGTAGAATTTAAGAAGAAAACACCCAAAACTTCACAGCATCTTCACTGAATATGTCCAGAGAGATTTTGGAGGAGGTAGATAAAAAACTTGGATGAATAAATTCAATGAAGATATGGAGTCCTCCAATAAAACATCAGATAAAAATAACTGAAAAAACTGTATGGAACTTACACATTATGGAAATGAACGATATGAAGACACAGTGATATGAAGAACAAAATAGTGAATTATTCTGAAGAGCTCAAAGAAGATAAAAAGAAGAAAAGAGTCCAAAAGAAGGCTAATGCTAGATGAGAACAAGACCACTCTAAGGCTGCTCAGAATTAAAATAAAACTAGAAAATAGTACATGTAGTGGTTGACTGTGTCAACTTGAGAAGTTTAGCTGAACTAAATTGGCTCAGCAATTCTATACCACCCAGCAATGACCCACCCTAGGGTGGCTCATCATATGGATGGTATAAAAGGAAAATGCGAAAGGACAGATGGGTTTTCACTCTTCAGAGGGGGTCCAGTGTTCCTCTTCAGCTTGAACATCACCTCCTGGCTACTAGGGCAGATTCTTTAGTTTCTGCCTTGTGTCCTTCAGCCTTCCAGTGTAGACTCATCAGCCTACTGTCGCAGACTCATCAGCCTTGTGATATGATCTTGTACAGAATATTGCACTGAACTCTTAACTGAATCCTATAGTCTCCAGTGTGCTGAAACCATCTACACATTTCCTCATCCAACTCTGTGGCTAATAATTGCAAGCCACTCTTGTTAATTTCTTACATATTTTATATCTTGTGTTATTGCCATTTCGCTGGTAAAACTTACTGACACAGCAAGAAGGATTCACTAAAATGATTACAAAAATGATGGAAGAAAATTTTCCAAGCATAAGAATAGTTTAAAATACAAGTAACTTTTATAGAATACCAAACAATTATGATGAAAAAAGGAAGCTCATAAAGGCTTGCCTGTATTAAATTCCCAGCTACTAAGCAAAAATATTCAAACAACTAGACATCATATATGAAATTAAACAACTATAATCAAAGCCAGGGGGCCAGGAATGGAGGTTATGTACGAGCTGAGTAACATGAATATCCAATGTGCTATCACCAGAGATCAGTATTGACTCTGTAATATATTCCTGGGATAATCAACTTGTGATCTGGTGGCAGCTTGACTGTACTGGATCACTTCCTTCATGGAAAGAGAAGCATTTTATTTTTTATTGGCATGCACAGTTGTCCTAGGGTTGAATGTACCTTCCCTGTACATAATGCTTGTATGAAAATAATCATCTTTTGCCTTAAAGAATGCTTTACTCACCTTTATATTATTTGACATACAGTATTGTTTCTGAATAAGGAACATATATCATGACCAAAGAAGTAACTATTTGGATTCCTAAGAACTTGCTCAACACTGCAATGAGCTTTAAGTATTTCACTTCTGACATTATCTTCTGGCTCTTCAACCCACAGATAGATTTTGGCTCCTTCTGCACCTGACTCTTCTGCAGGTACTGTTAGGGTACTTTGTAGTCTCTCTCTCTCTCTCTCTCTCTCTCTCTCTCTCTCT
>PVKA01052493.1:0-7500 GCA_004027165.1 Ctenomys sociabilis
GCTTTAGTTCCTCATGGGCTAAAGCCCCCTTGTTTCCCCCTTAACTGCTTTTAGCTTCTGTAATCATGCTTGCTGGCCCTTCCCCAAATGTACATGTCCTGACATGTTCTGACCCAAATTTGGACCTAATGTATGTCTCCTCCAATCAAAATTGTTCCCCCACCCCTAATGGCCATTTCAGCTTCTGTGACAATGCTTGCTTAACCCTCCCAGCTTGTGGTTTTTCGAATATAAATTACTCTGCAACCCAGCCCTCGGGGGGTCTTTCTCCTTCTCGCCTGGAGAGGCTGCCCGGTGGGTACCACCTAAAATAAAGTGCTTCTTTCCTTTTGGACTTGCCTGGTTGTCATCTGATTTTTGAGTTACAACAGCTTCCACGGTCGCAGCTGCTGCCCTGGTGCCCTTCATGGTTCCCATCCCATCACCAGTTGTGTCTTCTCTGTCTACCCAAAGTCAGCTCCTCCTCGAAGGCCCAGCCCAAGCACCTCTCCAAGGAGTCACCTCCATCTGTCCCAGCTGGCAGCCACTGTTCTTCTGTCCCTGAAGACATTTCCAATGGCCTACGTCTTCAGAGTACAGACTCATAAAAATACCACACAGTATTCAAACTACGGTCATATCTGGGCCCCAGAAGCCTGAGATTAGATCTACTCATTCCATACTGGAATGGAACATTTGCATAGGGATACATGTGTATTGTGGAAGATACAAAAACATTCCATTGTAATGCATATATACTTCACAACATAAGGTTCCTGGCCAATCACATAATTTTACAAGTTGTTGATTTGAAATAGATAAACAGTGCATCTAACCATGTATCTAACAAGCAATCAGAACAGACGGTGGCTGCAATGCCAGCTGGATGCTCTGGCTCTGGTCCAGGCTTATTCCCTTGCAGTGGATGGTGCCAGGCTCCACACCTTAAGCTCCAGATTGTGAGGAGGCACCGAAGGTGCAGGGAGGGGTTGCACAGCTGGAAGGGCGCGGTGCCTGCCAAGCAGAGGGGCACCCCTCTGAGCAGAAACTATCACATGCTACAGGCTTGACAATCTTGGTTTATAACAACTTAATATAAATCCTGCCAATAACTAATAATTAAAAATAAGGTTAAGTCAATTTTTAAGGAAAGAAGTAAAAAATAACTTTCTCAAGCCTAGATTCCAGGACATCATCCTCAAAAGATGCGATTTCCTTAAGCCTGTCAATTATTTTTTTCACTTACAAACACCATAGCAGAGAAACTTGTGGTTTAATAAGCTCTCAAAGGGTTTTGATGCAAGTTAAAAATGTAAGAACCCCTGCCTTGGTAGTATCCTATGTGTCCCTACCGGCTTATGAACTGTTTTGGTGCAAGAATTGGGTGTTAATTCTTCGAATCTGCCCCACTGTGACCATGTAATTGGGGTTTTAAGTCCTATGTGTCAAGGGCTGGGGTTTAGTGAGCCCAGGGTCTGTCTTAGATGCTGGTTTTAATCACCTGCATGATTTTGAGCAGGTGCCTTTATTCTTCTTCTATATAAAGATGAAGCTTCTGACAGAAGCCTGCCTGACTCTCAAATGCACTGCTTCCCCAAGCACCTGCTACCCCAGCAGCCACTGCTGAGCACACGAAGAGGCACGAAACTGGTTTCTGTTTTCAAGAGGCATCAAGTTTAATTGCAGGGAAGCAGAGATAAATAAATAATGATACAGAAATCATAGTGCATAAAAAATACAGAAACACTGGCAGAGTCAGAGAACTTAATATCTGGACTGAGTTTGAAAGAATGGGTTGAATTGAGAAGAGAAAACCAACCCAGACAACGAAAGGCTATGCGCAGAGGGTGGGAAATGACAGGGTGGTGACTGGTTGGGGCAGAGTGTCCTCCAGCCGTGAGGGTTCTGGTGGGAGGATGAGGATGCCGACGGAGTGGATGTGGGAAAATAGACCACCTTTTGTCATCACCAAAGGAACCTGGTTCAGACCATAGTCACAGAGTTTCACTTTCCTATCTGTGGCAGCTCTCCAGAGCTCCTGGTCTGTGAGTCAGACATCCTGGTTCTGACTCCATGCCCCTTCTACAGCAGCGACTTTCAGAGTTGTCACCCCAGTAAGAAATGCGGATTATAGTGTGGTCCAAAAACACATGCACAATGTCAAGAATAGGAACACGGTCTCCATGCTTTGATATGGCCATTATTACCCAGAATGCATTCTGATGTTTTGTTCTCTATTCTATTTCAAAGGAAGGGAAGGAGGGAGGAAGGCAGGAGGGAAGGAGGAAGGAAAGTTATATTGGATTCTTTAAACTAGTCTCGCAATCCAATGAGTCACAACTCACAGTTTGAGAAACACCAATCTAGGACTCACAGCCTAGTTTGGAAGTGTCGAAAAGCAGCACAGCGCAAGGCTAAAAATACAGGCTTTGGAAGCACACTGCCAGATGCAAGTCCTTGTTCTCCCCCTTATTATCTGTGTGGACTCCAGCAAGTTACTTACACTCTCTATACCTCCACTTCTTTGCCCGCATGATCGATAATAAGAGTAACTTCCTCTTATGCGTGGTCTGAGAATTAAGTGGGATAACATACACAAGTAAGTCCAGAGAGATGGTCAGGTCTCTAATGAGTGTAGCCCAAGGCTTCACTGTCACCATCACCGTAACTTAAAATAAAGCTAAGTTGCAGCTCCACTAGTGGAAGAAACACAGCAATACCAAAGGGTTTATTTGCAAGTCTGTACAAAACTACACAGTGTGCAGGGCAGGTGTGGGATGCCCTGGGATCCGGTCCATGCAGGCTGCACCACCCTCCCATTTCTTTCCAGTGGAGGGTGGGGGTGTCCTGGAGACCAGGACCGCTGGGTTGGAATGGTCCCCTCTGCCTTCCCAGCAAGTACTTCATTTCCCTGCTCACATTTTGTAACTCAAAGTGAGGAGGGAGCCCACCATGCTGATATCCCCCCGAAAGTCACATGTTAAAACTTAACCCAACACAATAGTATTACAAGGTGAGGCCTCTGGGGGCTGTTTAGGTCACAGAGGCCCAAAATGGGACTAGTGCACCCACAAGAAGGGCTTAAGGGACTCCTTTTGCCCTTCTGTCATGTCAGACACAGCAAGAAGTCACCACCTGGAAGGGAGAAGACCCCTCACCTGACCAGATACCAAATCTAGTAGTATCTTAATCTTGTGCCACCCTGTCTCCAAAACTGTGAGCATTAAATTACCCAGACTAAGGCATTTCATTATGGCAGGCTGAGCAGATAGCTTCTTTCTTACAATAAATCCTGGGAAACACTAGAACAATAGTCTATAGAAAAAAAAAAAAAAAGGTCGGGCTCCTTTACTCCTCAGTCCAGTCAGGGATAGCCCACAGGTTTAAAAGAAAAACAAATCTTTCAATTATGACATGATGTAACCCACCTCACCCAGCACCTCAGATGTTTGGATGGTAAAATTAATGATCACCTGTCATCACATGGGCAGAAGCCAAATTTCTAGAATATTCTACCAATCATCCAGAAGAACAAATTCAGAAAACAAAGAACTAGAGACTTGAAGTAAAGGTTTCATTGGTCATATGATCAAAAGATAATGGTTAACACACAGAGAGACCTCATCCCACTGGCCATGGGGGGAAGCAACACTTCCAGACCTCATGCCCCCTCCTGTGGGGCTCACCCTGAAGACTCTGAAGCCACCAGCCCTGGACTCTGCACCTAACTTGGAACCTCCACTGGCCTGACGCTCATCTTCTCTTCATGTGTCTCCTGGAGGCTGGGTGTCCAGGAAGAGCTGTGAAAAGCAGGGCTCAGGCTTGTGCCTGCCGTGGGTAGTGTGGCGATGTCCATGAGCTGGTCTCCCGTTCCCAACTCTCTCCTCTCCCCTCTCCCACCCCATTATTGTTCCCCAGAAACAAATAGGATGGCTTCACTGGTCAATTCTTTACATGTACAAACACCAAAAGCAGAGGAAACACCCCTGGCCACCCCCCTCCCCCCAAACCCCAGTGCTGGGAGAGCAGCGCGAGGGTGAGGCTGCTCAGGACTTCAGGAGCTGTCCGGCGTCCTGGGAACGTCTCTGGCCTCTGGGCTTTACCTGGAGGCCTCTTCCTTCAGCTCCTTGTTTTTCCGCACCTCCTCGGCGTGCTTGTCCTGAGGAGGAAGGGAGAGACAAGTGTGGGTCCCACGGGCCTTCCAAAGGTTAAAGGGAAGTAGAGGGGAAGCGAACAGAGCACTCGAGATGACCACTGCAGGAAGAGCAGGGCTGTGTCTGCAAAGATGTCCTGAGAGGGGGCAGAAGTTGGCAGGTAAGTGAACTGCTTGGGTGGTCCAGAAAGCCCTGGGCTGGTGGGTCCCTACCCCCATGAGGGGACCCACCTCACGTGACCCCAGGCTCTAGCCTCTTGTTCCCTCCTCCAGCATTCCTGGCATTTGGACTGACAGCACAGCTTGGTGGCGTAGGTTACCGCTTGGGGTAGCCTGTGCTAGCAGACCACGTAGCATCACTGCCTTGCTGCCCACACCCGCTACCATGGCGTGGCACGCACTCGCCTCGCTACTGTCATCTCCTCAAGTGAGCATGACCTGGACTGTGTGGCTGAAGGATGAGGGTTCTTGAAGACTTCTTAGGCTATCCAGAAAGTACTAAAAAAGGTAGACTTTTGTGTCCCTTCTTACAAAGGAACCCTCCTTTGTAAAAGACAGATCTGACCTCCCAGGCTCTCCTGTTGTGTGATCTTGACTGACACTCCCCCACTTAGGCCTCGTTCTTTGATCCAGTGCAGGGGCCCGGCTGGGCAGCCCCTTGCCTCCCAGGCTCCCTGGCAGGGTCCAGCTTCAGACAGGGTCAGCCCTGCTTCATGGCATTCACTATGGAAGACTCTGGGTACCTATCACAGGTGAATTCCCAGGCACAGGCCTTTATCTTCTCTGTACTTCCCAGATGTTGTATGGCACCTCCTAACCAAGACTTGCACTATCATAGTCAGATGACAGAATCAACCCAAATGAAATGCACTGAGGCAGCCCAGCCTCCCCAGATGTACCTTCATCTATAGCTCTGTCCCTAGAGGCCCTCAAACTTTCCCTGGGTTGGAAGCAGGAAGTATGTATCTCAAGCAGTGCTGTGTGTCACAAGACTGGGAAAGCTGGGTGTCCCTAGGCAGCAGGTCCCAAGGTAGGGTCCAAGTGCCTAACTCTACACTCATACAAAGTGACTCTGGAATAGACAGCATATGGCCCCCTGCACAGGCTGGCACGAAGGGCATTGTTGAAGGGGTCCCTTCCCCCATACACTTAGCCCTTGCTCCACCTTCTGCCTCCTCCAGTGGGTACATCTGATTGGGAATCAGGGTCCCCAAGCAAGATGCTCTGTCAAAATGTCCACTCTGACATCTTGTTTCTTGGGGTATAATTTACCTCCACAGCAGTTATTACAGAATGGGAACCTTTCCAATAGCTCCACCTCCAACTCTATTTCTGCTCTCAGGTGAGCTTGCTGGGCAGAACCCTGGGTTTGGGGCTCTTCCCTTGGCTTCCACGTCAATGGTAAACAGTCATTACTGGGACAGACAAGGAAAAATCCACCAGGAGGGAGTCAAATCCCTGGTTTCTAATCTCATGTGTGCTACTTGTCAGCTGTGTGACCTATGCCTGTCATCTGACCTGTGTTGTCATGCTTCCTTCATTTGCAAAAACTTGTCTTGACCCCCTCCTGGACTTGTAGAGAGCACAGAATAATTATGGAATGGTGAAATGAAAGTGTTTTATAAACAATCTTTCAGAAGTTCACCATTAAGTCCAGCCCAGGGTAGCCCTACACTCTCCAAGCCCAACTGCAGACTTACTTACTTCCCTTTAAGAGTTTGCTACAAGTCATCTCTCATTGATCAGCAAAGCCTGAACTCAGACTCAAGACTGCTTCCCTCGCTTATGTTCACCAGTGGTGGCCTGGCTGTCCTTTGTAGGACAAAAGAGTAGAGGAGTGCAGAGTCACCCCAGTGCTGTGCCAGGGCCTGTGCAGCCTGCAGGTTGCCCCTGAAGAAATCACAACTTTCTAACATCTGTTGCCAAGGGCTGATAGTCTAGGTGGATGGGCAGGAAGGAGTGGGGACCACGCTGCTCACCATGGGATGAGGCCACCGATCTGGTCCCGGGAGTCACCGCGCAGCAGGCGGCTCCTGGAAATAAAACACAGAGCTGGAGCTTCCCAGGAGCTGCAGGAGAAACTGGGGTGGCCTTGTGGCACAGGAAAAAGAGGTGAGCATGTCCTCAGCTGCCACTCTGTGGACACAGGGACCAACCCCAGTCTCTCACACTCCCGATACTCAGGTGACACCACTGGGTTTATGGCAAAAGACAGCCTAGTGAGAGACCTGCAACTCACTTGGCCGCTGCGCTGAGGGTTAGAGTCACTTTTCCTGCTCAGAAGAAACTCAGATAATCTCTTCTGTAGCTTAGAGCTATGAAGGCAAGCAAGCACCTTTTAGTGAACCAAATCAGTCCTTTCAAGAAAGAAGCCAGGAACATACTGTGTGTGCGCCTATCCCTGTTCTGTTTTGCTAGAAAAGAAGGGCTAGCAACTCCCTAAAGCTCCCTCAGATAATGAGACGCTTCGGCCACAGAACTGTGCAGAAAAGCCCACGAAGAGCCCCGGAGGCTGGTTAGTGATTCATGCCAGTGGCTCCCTAAATGGTCCCCTCAGCTCTCCGCAGGTTCTGCCTCGAAGAAAGGTTCCCGTTCCTGCCAAAGCTACTGCCTCTGGACGTGGCGCAGAGGTTCAGGCAGTCTCGCCGCGAAAGGCAGACAGAGCTTCCTCCGGGGCCTGCGCCCTCGCCCAGCAGCGCTTACCTTCTCTTGCAGCCGCTCCAACATGGCAGCAAGGTGGGCCTCCCGGTTCTCCTTATTGGATTCCATCTTCTGGGCCAGCTTTTCCTTAGCCATCTTGATGAAGTTGTTGTTCTCCTCGATGGCCTTTTGGATCACCTCTCGCTCGTGTTCTCGTTTCTCTGCTAAGTGCTTCAGAAGCTCAGCTTCCTGGTACTGGGGACACAGAAGGAGCGAGAGGCCTTTTGGGTGAGCCCACCCGAGTGCACTTTCACGGTCACTGCTTCATTACACTCTCTGTGTCCAGGACATGTATGGAGCCTGCTGTCCCAGCCCGTGGGCAGGAAGCAAGGACCCTTCCTGGATTCTCCCACCACTTACAGAGCCCTGATTGCTCTGCAGCCTTCTGCTGGTATCCTCAGGTGCCCTTTTCTCTTTGGTAGCCTTTGTGCATTCATTCACAAATACTGAATGATCTTCTGTTAACTGCCAGGTGCTGTTCTAGCAGCCCTGGAAAGAAAATCTCTAGTAGAGATAAAATACTGAAGTCAATCACTGAAACCTGGAGGAGCATGTGAGGAAGGCCTTAGAGAGTCAACAGGAAGCAGTGTAGGAGCTAAAGGGCGGAGAGGATCACTTCCTGCTTGAGAGAGAAAGAGACGCTCGCACCAAGACGGCGCCCAAGTAGA
>PVKA01052494.1:0-11686 GCA_004027165.1 Ctenomys sociabilis
AAGACGGAAGGATGGAAGGAGGGAAGGATGGAAGGTTGGAAGGATGGGAGACAGAAATAGAAGATAAATAAGAAGATACTTAACAGGAGCAAAAATAGGGAAAAGTTCAAGTAATTCCCTAAATTATTCTGTTCAAAACATCTTAAGATATATGCCAATTTATTTCACTTACACCACTAGGTTTTATTCATTGAAAAGCTTTGTGCTTTTGTTTGTTGTATCTTCGTAAGTCTTGTCTAGAAATTGTACTCTGAGTAACATTTTGATCACTCTTTTAAGATAATACACAATATATTAACTACTTTTATTCTCTAATATTTTGTTATGAAATTTCATAGAATCTTTTTACGCTTTCCTATGTTACAATTAAATAATTATAAGAAAAAGGTTTTAATTAATGAAACACAGCAAGAAGATGACAGGCAGTACTAGATCCAAAAAAGAAGGTAGAAAACCAAGTCAATGCAGGGGAAAACATCTTTGGCGATGCAAGGACACATGTGTAGTTCCCAAGTCTCCTCTGCCACCGAGCTGGCAGGATTAGGGGTGAGAAAACCACCAGGGTGGATGAGAGAGCGCTCTGAACAGATTCCCACAGGAGGGCCGGCTGAAGGGAACGCTGCAGTGCGTGGGGCACTGCTCCCGAGCGCTAGCTACCGTGTGCAGCCACTCCGCACCAGAGATCTGTGGAGGCTTCCCTCAGAACACAAGGGAAACTGTGTTTCCACCAAGCTGAACACTTAAATCATGCCAGATGTACTGTGGTGGAATTGTGAAAGGCATAAACCAAGTCCAGCAGCTTCAATAAACACGGAGGAGCTTTCTAAACACAGGGCCGTCCATGTTTACTCTCTGACATTCAGGGCTGTTGCATCTGCTTCTGTGGGCACATGTTCATTCATTCTATAAAGCCAGCTTTTTATTTATGCACATGTATACATTTTAAAAATAACTATAAACAGTTTCAGGCTACTGATCACATACATCATCGATGCCCTGGGCAAATTCTAAGGCAGCATACTTTACAACACACACAATTTGGACAGACAGGGGTACCTTTAATCTGACAAAAGCTCAGTTACCCAATGAATGTATTAGGCATCTGTTTGAAAGGCCTCTATTCCAATGATCTCTTCCACAGAGGAATTCTACTGTACCGGCACACTATAAATAATGAACATGTTCTTGGAACCCTCATGCCTGGTGCCATGAGAGAACTGCACTGGCAGAAGCTCTGTGTTCACGCTCCCTGAATGAAGTAAGAAAACTGCCCTGAAAATACCTGCCTCACCTGCGAAGTCCTCAGCCACAGAGCTGTTCACCCTGCATCAAATCCTACTTTCTTGAATAGCAGCTTTGCTAAAGGGGTGTGGGCCTCAGGACTTACTAGAAAGACAGACTAACTTTCCTGGTGGCTGATGCAATCAGCTTAAAAAGTGGAATATAGTACTACATGTATTTAAGAAGTCACCAATGGGAAATTAACAAAATGAAGGCTTATCTGTTCTAAATATTTTATAAACAAACTTTAACAGAAAACCACTGTAACTAAACTAAGATGCTATTACTACAAATTAGTTTTTATAATCATAGAAATCCAGTATTGGATCAGATAGAGTATGCTTTTAAAATACCTCAGAATTTGTTTTCTTTAGTACATCAGTATTTCTGATGCCTTGCTTGACCACTACAGCACTCTGCTTGGTAAGCCTTTCTCTGTAATTGGCAAGAGTAAAGTTAAGCTTCACTTCCTCTAAAATATGCCAAATACCAAACAGAATAGTTGCTAATTAACAGGCTTAGTAATGAATTCTGAGAAATTCTCCATGCATCTGGCCTTGCTTTGCATGCCAGCTTAAATGTCTGCAGAGTATAAAACGCTTCCTAGCGAATACAAGGTTCTTACAAAAGGCTAAGTCATTCTCCAGGACCACACAGGACAACAGGACAAGGAACAGCTAACTTTTTTCTGTATTCTACTGGGCCAAGAAGCAAGGCTCTGCTCTAAAAGTGAGTGCTTTATTCCTAGGAAGGTGGTTCCAGTGCATGTTAAGCCACTACAGCTCTGAACACAGGGACTCACATGTGCATTAGTGAGCAGCATAAAGACAAGTTTTTGAGAGCCTTTCGAGTCGAAGCAAGTTAGGGGGAACAAAATTCTCACATTTCTGAAAGTTACCTTGCAACCTAATTTCTCAACAAATGTAGAAAAGAAGTATTTAACTGGCTCTTTGATCTGAAGGACACATACAAGCACAGGCAATTCTTTTTTTTTTTTTTTTTTTGGCAGATCCAGGGATTGAACTTAGGCCCTTGCACTTGCCAGGGAAGTGCTTATTCTACTGAGCCATCTCCTGGCCCCAGCATAGGCAATTCTAACTGAGGAGGCTCTGTAGCTTGCTGCACAGCAGTCAACAGGAAAAAATAGTAACATCTGCATTACAAATACATGTGCACAATGAAGACCTCCTATACTTCTAGTTGGTACATTTATGTCATGAAAATAGAATATGCATTTTATACTTACAAATGTGTAACTTCATCCAGAGGAATCTTGAGGCCAACACATTTAACTGTATTCAGCTGAACCTAGGAACAGTGCTAGCAAAATGCACGTAACAGACCCTACCAGTTAGCTCAGTTCTCCACGATGAGCCTCTTCTTCACATTTGGCACAAAAACTGGTGAATTTCAGATCACCATGCTGCCTTCACATCACCATAATTCACAAGCTGAGACACTCCAAAGTACAATTCCATAAACAAGTTTCAAGGTTTTTTTAAAGACGATAAAGCACATACTTGGGTACTTCTTAAGCACTTAAAATGTGTACGCCTGTGCCAGTGCTGGATTTGCTTCCAGTGGTGTAATCAGTTAGCACAGTATTCGTAATGTCACTGAAGTTCTGAGTGCTGTGCACCTAATCCTATTTTCCCCATAAGACCCGTGAAGTACATGAGTCTGCGCAGCCCAGACTTTCAGGAACATATACACCATCTTGTGTTCACAGCAAAACTGACTGCATTTACTTCTTTTTCTGGCAGTACTGGGAATCAAACTGAGGACTTGCAAACGCTAAGCAAGTAGTATACTCTACCACTGAGCTATACCCCAAACCTACTGTCACGCAATTATAAATAATGACCCCTGAAAGTCACAAATTAATCTCAAGACCTAGACCAATGGCTGAAGGGAAGATTTGGGGCTACTGCCACCATTCTTGGCCTGCAACCCCTAGATCTCCTTTGTATGTTATGGATTAATTCTAAAATTCTAAAATTAGGTCCATATTGCTAATTACACGGAACACACAGTTCAAATCCTGAATGCCACACTGACTGATTTCTCTGGCTCACTCCAACCTTTTCTATTCCTAAATGCTTAGTTTCGGAATACTCTCTCTGAGAATAAGATTCTAAACATTTTAAGAGGCTTCAAAGTTTGAGCAGCCTTCATCTGAGAATCTAGAATATAAACGCAGAGGGGAGGCACGAAAAGACCCTGAGTTTGATCCCCAGCACCATGGGAGTAAGGGGGAGGTGGTGGTGGTGGTAAAGTCAGAAGGTCAGAAATGATCTGAAACCTCATGCCTTTTGAAGCCCTGATGAATTCTTCAATTATCTATCTCCCTGTCATCCTTAATGTCCATGTCTTTGTGTCCTGCATACATTTTTCTTTCACCCTGAAGAGGATAATCAGACACTTAAAATGAAGTGTTTTTTTTTTTTTTTCTGGGGGATGTGGGGTGCTGGAGACTGAATACAGCACCTCCCACATGCTAAGCCCAGGCTCTGTACCTGAGGTATATCCTGAGCCTCTAAAGTGATTTTTTAAATGTCATGTAAAGAATGAAAGATCCCTTTTTGTTTATTTTTAATATAGGATCTCACTATGCAGTTCAGGCTGGCCTTGAACTCATGGTAATCCTGCTTCAGTCTGCTGAGTACTGAGTTTACAGTTTGTGCACTCCCATGTCTGGTTTCAAAGACCCTTTCTTATCATTGGTTTTAGTACCTTTTGTTGAAAAACTATCCATTATTTTGATTTTCCTTTATTATTTTCAAGATTTCTTATGATAAAAAAAAACAGGATGCAAAGAAATTTGTAAATTTTTTTTTTTTCCTTTTTATGTATTTAGAACAGGGTCTATAGGGTCTCACTACACAAATCAGAGTCATAGTGACCCTCCTGTTTTCAGCCTCCCAAGCACTGGGATTACCAGGTGTGAACCAATATGCCCTGTCTCATTCACCATCTCAGTGTGCCCTGGGGGTGGGGCTAACACAGCAGACCAGAGATGGAACCCAGGTCGCTGGGTCTGCCTAAGCAGGTACTTTAATCCCCTGAGCTATCTGGCCGACCCTTATGTAGAAGTTTTATGCCATGCACTAGAGTGGTTTTCACAAAAGGACCCTGACATGAGAAGCAAAGAGGGATTTATAAACATCATAAAAGTGTCTTTAGGGGGCTCTTGGCCTTGTAATATATACTCTCCCTCATTAATTAAATTCAGTGGAAAAACTACTATCAGACAAAGTGCCTTGATTCACCACAAACTGCTTACTGACCCCCTTCACACTTTGTATCCCTTGGATAACTCCAAGCTACAGTGAATGCTTCAGATGCTTCTGCTGTCCCCAGCCAGGGGATACCTTCTTTCATATTGTATATTCAGTCTCTGCACTCAAAATTTCTACCTTTTTCCACCCTAATCAAATAGATCAAATTCTTTATACTTCATATAATCACAACACCATTTCTTATGTCAACTGAAATGATAAAGTAACACCTAGCAGAGACGTAAATTATTGTCAATCACTTTTGGAAACAAGAGATTTAGTGAAACTCAAAATTTTATCTCCTGCAAAACCCACAAAATCCTTTTCACCAGTGTAAATTCAGAAAAAGGCCATGACTCTACTGCGATGTCACAAACCTGCAGGGTACCATTCCACATATACCTTCAGTGATGAGCAAGATAAATAGGAAAGTGAATTTGAAAGCTCTGGGAAAATGACTGTGGTGATCAGGACAACTATATGAATGACCAACACTCCTGCTTAGCCCCATTTCTGCACAAGTGACGTAGGCAGAGACTGGACTTACCTCCCGAATGACCTGCTGCAACTCATCCTGCTCCACGTTTCTCTCCATTTCCTCAGCAGCTGGCATCATGGGGGGTTTCCCACACTCTTCTTCCATGTCAGAGTGAGGTCCAACAGGCCGCATAGCTTCCTCAGAACTTTCTAACTCTGGAGGCGTCTGCACAGAGCCTGTTCTAGAAGGAGCAGTCGGTGTCAGGGCCACGGATGCCCGGAACACTTTCTTTCTTGCTACTGCCTGGCCTTTGCGTCTGCCCACAGCCTGCCCTGGCGGCACTGCAGTTCTGCCGGCGCGATGAGAGGGGCTAGAACACACGGATGACGACTCCGATGTGGCTTGGGAGAAAACAGACTCTGAGCTTTCTCCAGGAGGAATTTCAAATCCCATTTCTCCAAGTCCCAGACCCAATTCAGACTTCAAGTAGGACTGTTCCCGCATCAGTTCTGTGACCTAAAGGTGAGAAAAACTTATTTTTCTTTCTTGAAATTAAGACTGACAGTTAAAGTGACGGTCAAACTCCTAGCTGTGAGGACTGCCACAAACTCGCATAATTTGTAGGCTGTACTTTTATTTCATTCACTTAGTAACTACTCAACTTCATTTTCAAATTCACCAAGTTTAAATTCATAGGAAGTTGAAGCAATAAAAAGGATGACTAGAACATGGTGAAATGTTGTTTGTTACCACACAGATGTCCATATTACTCAGAAGGAAGAGAAGGAACAAGACAGTTACAATATTTTGCCCTCAAATGAATCGCACTTCAAGTTGAAGACCGGGGATCTAACTGGCAAAGCATTTCCCCTGCAGTACAAATTAAGTATTTTTCATGGTGCATCTTTCTTTTAAGTCACAAAGATAAAAATCACATTTGCATTTTAAAGTTTGCTTTCTAATGGCCGAAGATGGAAATGAACTTCTGAAGTGGCAAACTCACTCGCAACTACTGTAACTAACTAGGCAAATTCTTCATTTGACAAAAACATGCATTTGGCCTGCACTGGAAAAGCTGTGTGTGTGAGGTGGTACACAGTACCCATCCCCATGATGAAGGAGTGAGGCTTACTGGTTCCATCATGTTCAGCGGAGAAGAACAGGACAAGTTATCGGCGCTTCTACTGCCACACATGCCCTGAAAACACAAGAACAATGCACTTCATCTTCATACATGGATACACATTATCCCGAATTACGAGTGCTTTATAATAAAATGAATTCACTACTCATTGCCCTGAAGCTTTTATCTACGTCACGACAGCCATTCTCAACTACCACAAAATCTGCTAAAACGTGTCCGGGAGGGAAAGCTGACGTGACTCGGCGCAGGGTGGCATTCAGCCTCTGCCCCCACAACATGTGCTTCTAGGCAACACAGCCAACACCAACAAGGATAGGAGTGCAATGTCGAAGAAGAGTACGGCGGCCCACGCCTGAAACCCCAGCCCTCAGCACGGCTGAGGCACAAGGAGCCAATTCTGAGCTCAGAGCCGGCAACTTCAAGCCACTCTGTTCCAAAATTTTAAAAAAAAAAAAAAAAAATGTAAACAGGCCAGGGACTTAGGCCACTGTGAAGGCCTGGGTTCAATCTCTAGTATACCTCCCTGCCAAACATAGCCATGCTGAACTTAAAATTTTATGGAAAGCAGTATTAGAATAAAAAATGGTACAAAAAAGACAAATAGTTTTGCTATTTCTTATCCCGATTGTACACATGTGTTCTATCCAAACACCTCATTTCAGCCATTAAAAAACCAAGAACAGAGGGCCAGGGGGCACAGCTCAGTGGAGAGAAAGGGCTGTGTGCGGTACAAGCAGATGCTGATTCTGGGCCCCTGCATGGAGGACAGGAGGGCTTAGGAAAAAGGACACCAAAATAAAGCAGAAGTTTAAATGGAACATTAGTTATTTAAATGCAAAAGGACAAGAAACCTGAATATATTTGTATTCTTTAGAAATACATGTATGCAGTAATTCAAATTTAAATTAGTAATAGTTTTACGCACTATAATTTTTCTTGCAAAAACTTTAAACCTTTTGATGGACCTTTATTTTTTATTATCAAAAATGACCATTAAATTTTTGCAATGTATAAGTACACATTAAATATTTAAGAAAATTACTGCAACTTGTACCTAAACCTGATGTGTGGTAAAGCCCTTTAAACACTCTGCATACTTTTAATGTCATTAAAATAAATGGCTTAAAGTGAAGGGACCTGTCCTGACTCACAAGGAGCATGCCCAATTAGCCCATCCATGCACCCAACATGCCAGGGCAGCCTACCATCAGTGAGGAGGAGTGGAAGGGCGAAGGCACCTGCGCAGCTCGGAGCTGCTCCTCAAGGTCCAGCAGGCGCTCCTCCAGCTGCAGCTCCAGCTCCTGCAGCTCCATTCGGACCGAGTTCCTCAAGCTCTGCAGCTGATCGACTTCGTACCTATCCGCACAGGGAAAGGGGCAAAGTTTGAAAAACGTAGTTCAGAAATTCCTATCCACAGGCACTCTGATAGTTACTGCATGCAAACAGAAAACACTGGATGCTACCAAGTTTTATAAATCTGTACAAGTGTGCTGCAGATGTGACCAGCAGGACATTGGTCTTGTCTTGCCCCTTTCTTCTCTCCCACCAACTGACCAGGACTAGCTACCAGGCCACAGCTATCTTCAGTTGTTCCCTGAAGACCCAGAAGTTAGCAGGATATTCTATATGCCTATGTTATACATACCAGCTCACAAAACAGACAGGATACGTAGCAGAAGTAACAAGAATTAGTTTTATAAGACCTAAGTTGAAACGTTTCTTTGAATGACAACTTCTGCAAGTTATGTTGAGACACAATATACTCGTACCTTTCCTCCTCGGTCATGTGGTGATACACCAAGTGCTGCTGGCGCAACATTGCCAATTCCAAGTCCATCATTTGAGTTCTAAACAAATTCAGACTCCGCCTCATTACCTGAAGCTCCTGAAAAGTATTCTAAAATGCAATAAAACAAAATTACACTTCTGAAGCATACAAATTATTTTGCAATTCAAAGATATAAGTAGGAACTTACTTCACAAAGAGGTAGAACAGATGATTTCTGAGCACCGTATGGAGCAGCAGCAAGGTCAGGGCCTCCCACAGGGTACTTGAATAAATGAAAGAGGAAGGATTAACACCTGTGTCACATGAAGCTCCTTCCAAATTTTCTAAAGTGCTAAATAGGCACAATCTGAGGCCAATAGATTTTTCTTTTTGAGGTAACACTAAACAAAACTCTTGAAATGGTACACAGGAACAAGAGAAATCAGTCCCCAAAGCTTTCTAGTGTTCTTAGCTGTTCTAGGCAGGGGTCAGTCTACATACAGTTCAGCATATCTATGTTTCATAGGACTTTCTTATTGCCTTGAGAAAGTATAGAAACAAAAGTGAAACTCAAAAGCACAGGCCAAACTGCAAATGTCATCGAGAGGTCACGGCAATGAGTGAGGCAGCACCAGAGAGCAGCAAGTAGCATCACACTCAGACACTCAAGCACCTGCTCCAAAAAGGCCCCCTACCTGAAGGTGGTCTCACAGTATAGCAAGAAAGAAATGCCTTAAAAATTATTATAGAATTTGAAGGGCAGAGGTGCTAAGATGAAAACAAATGCACAAATTAGCTAAGTTTTTCCAACAGTGGTGACACGTGAGTTGAGTCTGAATAGGAACTAGGATTTGGTCATGTAAAGAAAGGCAACGGCAGGAGACCCAGGAAAACACATGCAAGCTGCATGCTTGGGTCACCAAGAGCGCACAGCTTCTAGAGCCCTGCATATAGTTCAGCGTGGCCAGAGCACACGCTAAGCGCAGAGATGTGGAAAGCATCAGTCTGCGGAGCAAGATAGGTGGGAGGTTCATTAGCAATGAGACATCCAAGAGGAAGCAACTACCATGTGGGGAAAACAGCTGGCCAGAAAGATGCCCAGAAAGGGTATAGGGGACAGGGCTCTGGAAAGCTCCAGGTACACACAACTGCAGGGAAACGTGAAGCAGTTCAGGCATGGTTAGAACTATATTTCAAGAAGGAGGAAGAAGCACCCACATTCTGTGAAAACAACTACCCCAAGGACACATTCTAGATTTAAAAGATGGCCTATCTGATAGGACTGGAAACACTACAGCTTTGGTTTTTACTTTCAAGGTGGCTTGCTATCTACTCTTCCACAGAAGCAATTACATGCATTCTGACTTCACACTGTACCTGAGTTTTTCTCTTCTGGAGCGGTTTGAGCCCTTGAACCCAATGGAAGGAGACTAAGTCTCAGCCAGGAGACCAGTGTCCGAGGTCAGTGATTGAAGGGGAGGCTTAGTCAGAGAGCTACAAGCAGGACCAGGAAGACACGGTGCCACTGAAGCAGAAGGACAAGAACTTAGAGAAAGAAGAGGTTGTCAACACACCCAAATGGCAGGAAACAGAGAAAAGGACCTCTGAGAGAAGAATTTTTTGCTCTTAAACAGGGCAACTTCATGTTTTTACAGTAAGGCACAAACAGTGGATGACAGATTGAAAAACGGAGGATATCTAACGAGCAAAATCCTTCCAGTAAGGGAAGGAGATTCTGAGCAGAGGTTAACTTTGTTTAGGGATAATTATAGCTTTTCCCATGCAACAGGAAGGAAGTGTACAGGAGAACAGGTAGTGGCGTGCTTACACATGGAAAAAGTAGTTAGCACAGTTTATGCTGGATGAGTCTTTGCTTCTCAGTGAGTGAAATGGTGCCTAGAGCAATAAAGTTTAAAAGAGCAATTCTTTCTCCTACCTGAGAAAAATTTTGCAGGGAGTTTCTAATATGATGCAACACTCTTCGCAACTGCATTTCAATGGCGGAAGGAGGATTCACAGCGCACCCTTGGTAGGGGTAGGCAGCATGTCTGTGTGAGTAAGGACATCCGAGAGGGGATGCGAAGGCAGAGCAGGTGGCCCCCGGGATGTTCGGAACACTGTGTGCGCTCAGCGTTCTCATGTGCTCACACAATGGCCTGTCCTGCCACTCATGCAGCGTGTGAAGAGAGCAGGCGGACTGAGATATGCGTGCTGGGATGACCTGGGGATAAACAGGAGTCCTTCTGGGGTGGCACTCCTCCAGCTGGCTCACCTCACCCCGGGAGGCCTCATCCTCCTTCTTCACAGATGGTGGAGAGATGAAGATGGTGGATCTGACTAAAGACTGACTGTTGGGTGCAGTGGCCCCTTTTCCCAATTCCTGCTGCTCTTCAGGTGTGTACTTGTAGGTGAAGGAAGGGGGGCTGCACCTGGTCTCTTTTCCAGGAGATAACCGGACATTGACAGAGGACACAACCCTGACTGGGCTCAATAAGGTCGTTGGTAAAGACTGAGACCTTCGTAGAGGATAGCCAGCTTTTGCAAGTAAGTACCTCTGTTTTAACAGATCCTTCGACTTGATCAGGCTCCTCCCTACCCTTTGATTAGACAAGCTGCAAACCTTCATTTGCGCTCTCTGCAAAGCTATATTAACTCTGTCTACAGAAGAGGGAGACCCAGTTGCATTTTCAGAGCTGAGATCATGGCACTTAGCTTCAATGGAAGCCAGTGATTTCAGGATATGGTGTGTGGTGTACTGGGGGAATTCACACTCGCTGCTTTTGTCCACATCACTTTCGCCACTTGCTTCCCTCAGCAGCTCCAGTGTTTGTGATGAAGATGAGCCCTCTCCCTCCTCAATGATGTTAGTCCCATGATCCTCTGGACTATAAGAAGACGGTTCAGGTACTGCACTCTCCTTGGGCCCGCAATGAGGGAAATCCTGGCTATCTGACATTCCTCTGTCAGCAATTGCTGCTGCTTTTGCTCTTCCTTCCTGAACAGGGCTTGGCAACTCCTCCTCCAACTCATTAAAATAAGGCTGGTCTTGTACCGTTGGTGTTACAAGGTCCTCACCAAATAACGTGACTGTCATCTCGCTGTCACAACTATCAGCGCTACTCCCCATGGCCTGCAAAGGCTCATGGACCTGTGGAAAGAACCAGACAGGAAAATGAGTACACAGGGAGTAAGGATCATTAGCCAGACACCAGTGGATGCAGTGCAGCTGTGCTTGTGGGGGTGCCAACTCCAGCTGTGGCCTGGGCTTCTCACCACTGTGCCAACTCAGCTAACACCTCCTTGTTTTCTCACAAAGATGATTTTAGAACCTCACTATTTCTCCTAAATTTCCTTTCTAATGCTCTCCTTCTCTTTTTCCAACACGTAACACTGACTCAAAAAGAAAACAGACAAAACTTTCTTAACGTTCTTCCCCAAAACCAACAAGTTTCCTGCTTCTTTTCCCATCACTCCTACTTTCTGGCCATTCTGAAAAGAAACTACCCCTTTTAGCAAAGTGACTCCCCTAGCCTGTGCTTCTGATCACATTCTCTGCAGTTCCAGGGTATTCCTTCACAGCTTGATCCCAGATTGTTCTGGAACAAATTCATTCATATTCTCTCTTGCTCGTCTCTCTCTCCCTCTTCCCTCTTTCACCCCCCCACCATCCCCTTGGCTATACATGTTTCCAAGTCTCCAACAATCCTTCCCTTTTCTTCCTCATCAAGGACTCGCAC